>JAINUW010000510.1:0-72418 GCA_020205615.1 Panax quinquefolius | reverse complement strand
ACATATTATAAAAACAAAGATCATGTAGATAATTAAAAGCCTTTAATAAATTAATACTTTTTATTAATAAATGAATAAGATTGTTACAAAGTATATGCTTTATCATCAAACATGATCGCTTTGTGTGCATACTACTTTCAATCTCCCACTTGCACTAAAGCCAATCGCCATGGTATCTCATACTCTTCTTCTCTAAGTGACGATTATCCCGCCGTTGATAAGCTTTTAGTTAATGGATATGTAATGTTGTTCATGAGAGTCCACTATCTCTATAGTGATTTCCCATCTTCAATGATTCTAATAATCAAATGAAAGTGCCACAACACATGTTTAGATCCAAGATGAGACTTAGAACTATTCCTAGTTCTCAGAATGAACTTTTAATCCAAACAATCAACTCAGCAGCCTTCATTTATAGCTATATACTTTGTCTTTATCACTAAACCAAAGAACTCTTTGCCGCTTGAACCTTTCCAATTCACCGCACTAATCGCTCAAGATAACGCTTTACCTTAAAGTGGATTTTCTTCTCATCTCTTGGTCTCGTCTAAAAACTTGAGTCCGTTAAGCCCTCTAGTTTTAATTTAGACCCACCATGAATATGATCACATCCTTAGTGCCTGCTAAGCACTTTAAGATGTTTTTCACCGACTCATAGTGAACTTCTCCATAATACGACCGATCAACATCGTGTCTCGTGACATTTCATCAGATACATGATTGCCACTCATGCGACCTCTCTTTTTAATAGTCTATGGGGACTATTAAGAGAGATACACCCATAGCTCATCAACATGAGACATCTCTCGAGTTTGCCATGCTAAACGACTTTTAGCATCAAATGAATATACGCCTCGGGTTAAGTCGAGCATCCTCTTAAATCTATCTATATAGATTTATATCCCCAATTAAGATACTCTTCCCAAATCATTCATGGAGGAATGTTTAGACAACTTTATCTTTACCGATCAGAAGCATTGGTATGTCATTCCTCATCCGTAGATATCAACATATAATACTAGAAATGTCACGACGCCCCAATCGACTTTTGTACACACACTAGAACTCTCTACCTCATCGAGATGTAACTCGATCATCATCTTCTATGATGTGTACCTCATCATCATCATCCATGATGAATCCATACCTCCCAGGTATCTTCTGGTACTATTCCGCATTTACGATTCTGTATTGTGGTACAATAGGTCTATCTACAGTGTTCCTCTTATTCGACTTATAAAGTTTTTTGTGGTTCTCGAACTCTTCAAGATCTATTATCCTCCCACTAGCCCCTTCTTTAATGATAAACACCTTTATCTTTGTAAGGCAACGTGTTTCAGAATAAACACCTTTTGCTAAGTAGATTATAGAAACATATACCCTAAACTTACTTTTAGGATGTCCCACAAATCAGACTTGTCAAATCTTGTCCCAAGCTTATCCTTTGAAACCTTTTCACATAAGTCGACAACCCCTTATCTTAACATACTTAAGATTAGAATCCTCCCCGTCCATAACTTTTATGGAGTCTTAAATGGATTTTGAGGTTACCTTTTCGTAGAGATATGCAGCCATTTCTAGACATTATCCTGTATGGATACCGAATGCTCAGAAAATCATTATGGACCGCATCTATGTCCAACAAGGTACGATTTTTCCTTTCAGATACATCAATCAATTATCATGATCGACGATGTGTCCATTATGAGAAAACCATTTGAGATGATCTAGAAACTTATCAGCACAAGTATTTATTCCTCGATCTAATCAAAGAATCTTAATACTTTGCCAATTTGTTTCACTTTTTTGAATTCTTTGAACCTTTCAAATAATTCACACTTGATTTCAAAGAATACATACATTCAACTCTTTCAATGATCATCTCCTTTTCTTATACTAATTTGTTCAATATGCAAAATTATTTTCACGTAAGTCAAGTATACAAAATTTATTATAATATTCCAGCTTCTATACAAAACATTATTATTATAAATAGAACAACAATTGTTCTTAATTATAATACCAAAAATTTCATCATCCAACAATAAAATGGAAATAATATTTTAACAAGAACTGAATACAATAACAACTTATCGACTTAATAGATTTGCCCGTAGGCATTGCTAAACTATAAGTTTCTATAGCTAATGCAAAGAACCTTTGCTTCATTTTCCACACATAGATTACTTATATTTGTTTAGCTTTCTACTGCTTTGGTCCCTTCATAAATCTATATTTATGATAACCAAAGCTCTGTATCCAATACCCAAGTAGAACCTCGATTTAAAGAAAAATTATTTTAAATCATGAACAAAATCAGATTTGTAATCAAACTTCACTAAGCTTCTTTGTTAGCCTCGCAAGATGCTTCTCGCAGCTTTCTTTCCAAAGGTCCAGCTTATTGCAAGGAAGCAAACCCTTTGCTATCCATACGCTTTTGTTCTTATTATCCTTGTTTACGCCTTTCTATTTACCTTCTTTGAATCGCTCTTCTTTTCGTAAGATCCTTTGGCCCCTACCAAGAAGACATGGTCTTTCTTCGTCGAAAGTGACTCTCAACATTTTTCAACATGTTAAGCAAATCAACGGGTCGATATCTAGCTTGTTTATATGAAAAATTCACAACAATTGTGAAAGGAGTCCGGAGTGAGTGCAAGATCAAATCTCGCTCAACTCTCCATCCACGACAAAACCAAATATTCTAATCGATCAATCAAATTGATTATGTTAAGAACTTTTTGTCTCGCATTTATAAGTGCCATCGGCCATTCTAGATCTAAGAGCTCCTTAGATATCTCGATATCTATCACCCCTATTTTCCTCACCATCAACTACTTGATGTGCAGAATATAGTAGAGCATCCATAGTTTCACGCCGACGCCAAGCTCAAGTATCTCATGGATGCGAGCATGATGCATCGAGCCAATCACATCATCATCTCGCCACTTTCTAAAAGTAGCAATCTCTTCCTCAGAGGCATCATTCTCGCAACTATCAGCAGGATAGGCGATTATGACATAAGATAGCTTTTCAAATGCATGAGAACTATTCTCAAATTCCTTAACCAATCCGCTTAATTCTATCTCGTTAATTTAGCATCTAATATGCTTCATAAAGGATAGTAATTTTAGACATTGTAAAATTCTAGAAATGAATTTGTAATTAACAACATTTTAACATACATTCTTTTATTAATTACCAAAATAATTTAGGTCTTGTTTTAAATTGGTATCTCCCACTATTTTCTTCAAACTATATTACCTCACTTATATAGTTCTAAAAAAATCTAATTAAAGATTTGCTAGTGAGAATAAGGATCCCATTTCAAATGTATATAGCCTTCATGTGGACACAACAAACTATATATAAATAAATAGGTAGACAACTTTTGTCAATTACATCAACTACGCAACTCCTTTTTTTTTGCCTCTTAGATTATTTTGATCAAGTGGTGGCACATCCGAATCAAAATTATCCAAGTTAAGTCCGACCTAGCACTCCATATATTCAAAAAAAAAATATCATCCTTGTGGTGACACAACAAAACAATATTGTTCAATTTTCTTTATAAGATCAAATGTGATAATTAACATCTTAAATACTTAATACTTGCCTTCAGGGTGACACAACAAACTCATATTAAATATTTAATACTCTATTAATTTTATCATGCTAGAAGGCTTACGCTCGATATTCCAAATATCTTTGAACGCTAGACTTAATATAAAAATCGAGGGGTTTGTTATTAATTTGTCTCATCTCATTTAGCGCTGCATTTATTATATATATATATAAAATACGCTATTATATTAATGAACATGCTAGTATGTTTGCATAATATATAATATATATATAGTATAAGCATGCACATATAGAATACTATATTCTACCCGATTGATTATGGACTTTTATTCTAGTTCGTCTACTAGAGCCACCAAGTGAACCAAAAGGTCAAACCCTAGGGGTGCAAGAAATAATATTTAAATATAACTATTACATTTAAACCCTGCTCCATTACAAACGGGTCTTCAAGCGCCTCGTTCCTCTTGATCTCTAATTTTCAAAATTAATTCTAACTATTCCTATTACAAAACTATTTAAAATAAATAGAAACCTTGATCGCTAAATAAGGGAAGTACATAGAGAGGAGATAGAATTTACATTAAGAAAAATTAGAGAAGACGAGGTACGCAGAATTCCCATTTAATAAAACCCATACATTCATGCATCCAACTAAAATAAAATCCAATCACATCGTCAATAGTCCATAATCAATCCCATTTATTATCATACACATCACCATACGCATCAATAAATAACATTCATCTTATGAATAATAATAAACATTTAATATATATATTGATATCATTTAATGGGCAAATTTAGTTAGTATAAAATCTATTTTTGAATCAAAATAAACTCCTTTATTTTAATCCAAATTTAAATCAAAATAAAACTATTTTATTTTAATTTATCCAATTTTGAATAAAATAAACTATTTTATTTTAATCAAAATCTCTTTAAATTAATCAAAATAAACTCCTTTATTTTAATTAATTATGGAATCCAATTCCATGTAAAAAAAAAATATTATTAAAGGAAACTTGATTATCTTTCCTATTCACAAATAAACTCCTTTATTTTGAATAATATGAAATCTTATTTCATATCTAAATAAACTCTTTATTTAAGGAAAATATGATTCTTTTTCCTATTCACAAATAAACTCTTTTATTTTGAATAATATGAAATCTTATTTCATATCTAAATAAACTCCTTTATTTAAGGAAAATAGAATCTTTTTCAACTCCAATTAGTTATCATGGAATCCAATTCCAACTCTAATTAGTTAAGATGAAATTTAATTTTAAAATTAAAATAAATCCAATTCCATTTTTTAAAATTAAAATTAAAATTTTATTTTAAAATTAAAATAAACTTTTTATTTTAAATTAAAATAAACCTTATATAATATATATATATATATATATATATATATATATATATATATATATATAATATAAATAAATATATATATATTATATATATAAAATATATATATTATATATAATCTATATATATATTTATATTTTATATATATATATATATATTATATAATATATCTATATATATATATATATATATATATATATATATATATATATATATAATATATAATATTACATATCATTGTTTTTCAAATCATTCATTACTTTTAATCATTTCTTAAAATTAAATCATATATATTTTTATTTTTTTTAAAAGAGATGAATTACTTATATATTTTAAAAAAAATCATTATTTTAACCACGTCAACGCATCAAAGTAATTCCATAATTACTGATTAATCTTAAAAAAAAAAAAATTTTTTTTTTTTTTTTTTTTTTTTTTTAAATTTTATACAATAAAATTATGCCCAATTAAATTGTTCTAAACACATATCAATATACATATCAAATTAAAACAATTAATAATTCGCATAAAGGTTCGGCTCGATGCCACCGTTAGGTTTGTAATATTCAAGAACGCAATCAAATTGCATAAAAAAGTGCTAAACGTAAAAATCGTAGTTTAAAAATTTACAAACCATATACCCTTGATCACCCTTTATGCATAATTATTAATTAAACGAAAAGATAAAGAATAAAAATCATACCTCAAGATCGAGCTTCCTCAGTACAAGTTCACCTCCAAATCCTTTTCGCTCAACTCAATCCACCGGTTTGGTTCCTTCCTTTCGATCAACGTTAGCCACCCAAGTGTTCGGCCTCTCTGAGGTGATCCACCAAGGAAGAATAAAATTCAAGAAGAAGGGGTATCACAAACCCTAGTTTTCTATCTCTATGTAAAAAGGGCGACTCTCCAACAAATCGAATTATTACGATTTGAAAAATCAACAACCCCCCACCCATAATAAGACTCTCTTATTTATAGATGTGGGCAACCCACCTTAACAATTAAGGAATTGGGTTTTATTTAATTAATTAAATTTTTTAATTAATTAAGCTCCCTAATCTTATTAGGATAATTAATTAAACTCCTTTAACTAATTTTCCTTCCTAATCCAATTAGGAATAAATGAGAGTACTTATATTAAATTAATTCCTAAACTCTTTTAGAAATTAAAATAATAATAATTGTAATAATATTAATAAGACTCTCTTATTAATTTATATTTAATATTTCTAAAATATTAAATAATAATATTAAGCTATTTAATTTATTCTATCACCATAGATTAAATTAAATATACTTAACATATTATTACGATTATGCCATTAACTTCTTAAATAATTATTCTTCCTTTTATGGTGTGACCTTTAGGTTCTCCATATTAAACCTATTGTGAATAAATCAATTAGAATAATTTAATCTTATTTAAATAAATAAATTAAACAATTAATTTATTTAAATAAATAATATTTATTCTACAATAGTGATAAGCCTCCCTAAATGATCAACGACTTTCCGTATAATATAGATTTCAACATTAATCATAAAAGAACCTTTCGAGTAAATAGTTACCGTGATAATTCAATCCTTCCACCATACAATGTCCCAATTAAATATAAGATATGGAATTACCACAAGTCTTATTTTATTTAATTATATGTATTTCGATCCTTAAATGCACAACTCCAAATAATGCAAATTAGAAACTCCTTTCTAATTTCATTCTCGCCTTGCCAAGGACTACCGGGTTGTCATTTATCTAATCACATAGACATTTCTCTTTTTATTAGAAGTGGTAGATTCTTTATCGATCATACATTATCTCCACGTATAACTTATTATACCCAAGCATACCTTTGATATACCCTAAGGGTCTTAAGGAATAAGTCAAAGTATAACTCATCATACACAAGATACTATGATGATCTCAAGTCCAAGGATCACTTGACTACTATCACTACAGAATTCCTATCGACAGCAAATAAAACTCCATTAGGTATTCCTTAATGAGCCAATGCTCAAAGGAACTTATTCTCTAATAAGCACCTACATACTGCTTTTTAGTGTTCCACACAAATGATCACGAGATCAATCATCCTCATCCAACGAAAGCAGAACGATGTACCAATCTATCCTGGATTCACTAATCCCCAATTTAGTAATCCAATGATTGGGAACTATTTTAGTTTTAAGCTTTCTAAGAATTTAGATCTCATTAGAATGATCATCATCATTATTCTAAAAGCATTGCTTAAAACTACGGGTTTATCACATATTATAAAACAAAGATCACGAGATAATTAAAAGCCTTTAATAAATTAATACTTTTTATTAATAAATGAATAAGATTGTTACAAAGTATATGCTTTATCATCAAACATGATCGGCTTTGTGTGCATACTACTTTCAAGGATGACTTTATAAATTCTAATATTTGTCATTTGTGAAATCCAAAGGCAAATTGTGCTTCCTAAATATTATACCTTAATGCATCGATATTCACGAATAAAGAAATTTTAAATACCTCAGATAAAGTCTTGAATATTTAGATTATATATCAAATTCTTCGCTTATCCATCATAACCCCACTTTAATATCATCTCACTTATAATTCCTATCATTACAACTTCACGACGATCAATTCTATCAACCATCCCATATTAAAAATTATTTTTTATCTGTTAAATCCAATAGGTATAATCCAGTTTTCATCATATATAAATCACAATCACAATTAATTATTAAATTCAATCAATCGATAAAATCGTTATATCAACTACTATTTAGTTGCAGAAGAAATACTTAGGGCTTCCATAATCGATGCTAATTAATTTTTTCAGTCACTCAACTTATTGAAGTCCATATTTTAATCAAATATCATTAATATCTATTGGATATCATTAAATATTATATATTTCAAGTTTCAATGCTTTTATTTATTCAGATATTAATACTAATAATTATCGAAAATGTAAATAAAAAGTTTTTCAAACATCTTTTTATATATTCACTAAATCAAAGTTTTAATAAGAAATTATTATTTAATATCAAGTTCATCTATAAATCAATATATTATATTTTATTATTCATATATGAGGTTATTATTCCATATTTTTCAAAGATAAATATGATAATTTAAAATAACAATAAATGTAGAAAAAATTATAAATACTATTTTAGTAAGAATTTAATGATATAAATCCCTCGATATATATCAGAAGACCTCAAATTTTTTTAAATAAAAAGGAATTTCCTTTATTTATTATTTTGAAATAGTAAGGGTTGATTTGATTAATGTGATAGTTAAGGTAAAATACGCAAATATTTCAAAATAAGCAAGTGGTTATAAAATATTCATTTTTGTTTGGAATATTCGCTTCGGTCGTGGAATATTCGCATCGCTTCAGAATATTCGTATTTACTACAAAAAATGCATGTGTGGGCCCCATAACTAAAAGCGATTGATGAAGAAAACGACAAATATAAGTTGTTTAAAAATAACTACAGAAGTTGTTACCAAGTAAGACCGCTTGGAATACCCTTGTTTAAAATACACTAATACGCTGCGGTCGCACAAAGAGACATTACCAGATTGCATTAGAGATTGTCAATTATCGATCCTTACGTAAGAAGGCACTACTCAATAATTTTTACAAAGAATTATCGCTCAATATTTTATTTTATCGATTCAATAATTGTCAAGGCTGATATTTTATATATTATCATTGTTCAATAATTGTCACCGCATTTATCTCCATTATCGATCAATAATTCATATTATTTAAATAATATTATTAGATAAAGATTATTGGCAATGTCTAGAAAGTTCTCACAAGGAGAGGTTTGTCACCTAATCATAGCGCCAAAGAAGGAGAAATCCTTATCTGAAAGCCCCTCTTCCTCGAAACTACCGTCATTATAATTGTGATTCTCAGTAATATTATTTGTGAATAATTAATTATTGATTCATATGATAAGAAAATATTTATTTTATGTGGATATAAATGATGGATTTATTTGTGGTTATAATTGAAGAATTTAATGTTGAGGTGTTTTATCAAGATTTTTGTTTGAATGGAGGTATTAAAAATCAAATCAAGATTTTTACGATATATCATGTGAGTTATAATTTTTAATCCGACCGCTGATCGTGGTAATTTTTGGATATGTTATACATACATAAGTTGAGTATATGTCCACAAATTTTGAACCGTTAAAATGAAATCTAATGATTTGTTATGAAATTTTAAGAGGTGTTTGATTCGGAAATTAGGGTTATAATTGATTTTGGTGGAAAATTTAGAATTGAGGGGCCCCACTTGTGGTTGGTGGTGAAAATGTGCTGAATTTTATTTCAAATGTGGTGGGTGGCAATAGTAGTAGTAAAGCCATCGTAAAGCAGTGTCAAGTCCGCTTTCTACGCTAACATTTTCCTATAAATAGAGGGCTAAGTTAGAATTGAAAATCACACCGTAAACAAAGTTTTCTCTTTCTCTCTATATTATCGAGCGATTTTGTGTGAGTATTTAGATACTTTGAGAGTTGTTGCTCAAGATAAGTTTCATTCAAAGATCACTTCCGACCTTTCCTTCCGGTACTCGATCTTCGAGGTAAGGGATATTATTTTTTTTCAAATGATATTATTTCTTCAATATCATTATGTCAAATATCGATCCAACTTTTTATCAAATTTGAACTTTTTCATGCTCTGGGTTACTATTCATGAGTTACTATTCACGAAGTTACTATTCACGAAGTTACTATTCATGAGTTACTATTCACGAAGTTACTATTCACGAGTACTATTCATGAAGCGTGAAAATGTTTTTTTTTTGTGGAATTTCTATCTTTGGTGCTCTGAGTTACTATTCACGATATATGATATTTCACGATACTAAGACTATTCACGATACTAAAGACTATTCAATCAAAAATAAAATTTCTTCTTTTCGTCCAAAATATCTATTCGATACTAGCTTTGATCAGATCCATGTTTTGATCATTCTCAATTTTACACCACTACGATTATTTTGAGGTATTTTTGAACACGGATAAAACAAAGTACTAATCCTTAATCCTTAATCCTCACCATTTTGTTTCACCGATTCGCTTTTTTAAAAAATATTTTTCATCATCCTCGCCTTAAATGATGATATTATTGAATATCTTTGGCCCAGAGTAAAAAGATGAATGATTTCAAGAATATCTTCGGCCCAGAGTGCAAAGATGAACAAAAGTTTAGATGAAATACGACCGATCGATTAATATCTTCGGCCCAGAAAGTGCAAAGATGAACAAAAGTTTAAATGAATACGACTAATCGATGAATATCTTTCGCCCAGAGAGTAAAAGATGAATATTTGATTCCGTATGTGTATATCGATTGATGTTACAGGATAAAAGATAGACGATGAACTTTTAAATTCATACATGTAAGATAGTAGTTTGCATTCTCTACTTAACTCTTCTAATGAATTATTATTTCACCGCATAATATTGATTTAAAATTTGTCAGTCTATCAGATTCTATTAAATTTTTCCTCGTCAAGACTAACGATAATTTGTCAGATATTATCTTAGTCATAATATTCTTTATCGAGCTAGTTGAGCTCACCCTTTTCCTTTTTGTTCCATTCTTCTCGTGGAGGCGCAGAATATAAATGAAGACGAAAGCCTGGGGTAATGGAATGAAGGTTTTAGAAAGGATTGTTTAGTAGTCCTCACCATTTTTGTAAAATAATGTATCAATAAATGTGATGAGGATTTATTTGAGTATAGATATTGTCTGAAGATAATATTTGTATTTAAACTCACAGCTTTATCGTCAGTAATAATAAAGTTGTAGTTGCTTCGCATCTACGATCGACAACTCGTAATGGGTGATGTATACCTATTTTGGGGGCGCCACAATTGGTATCGTAGCTTAGGATACGATCTCCAAGTGAGATCTGGAATGTAACTAGAGGGGAGAGACGAGTAAATCCTTCGCTAAAGGTGTCCTACCTAAGCTTATTTGTTAGTCGTCAAGATATAGGATATTATGTGATATATTGATTTCTTAATTAACCCTTGTTTTACGACAAGATTTGAGAATGTCGAATCGAGAATATTAACAATGGAAATGAGACCGTGGAGACGCTCTGACTTCACCAACGAGGAGAACGCAAACAACAGTCGGGCAATGTTCCTCCCGTGAACAACACCATCGAAAGCGATGATGAACGAGGGATGTTTAGAAGTTTTTCAGCTCATGCAAAATCGCATTTAGGAGACTCGTGTTCAAAATACAGAGGAAATGATAGCAATTACTGTTGTCACAAATGCAAGCAGCAAAGAGTCAGGGACCACCAGAATTTAAGGGAAAGCCGATCCGATCACGGCGTAAACACGGGTCAAACAAATTACCAAGATATTCGATGTCTCGGGATGCACGGAGGAACAGAAGGTTCCATTCGCCACCTTTTATGTTCCGTGGCGAGGCAGATCATCGGTGGGAGTCTCTGGAAGCGCACTCCATCCAAATTAAGACTCAAAGATGTCTTCGGGAGACGCTTTCAGAGATTATTTAATGACAAATACTTTCCCGAAAGTGTTCGCTATACGGAAGGAAGTGGAGTTCATCGATTAGAACAAAACAACACGACGGTGTCTCAAAGACGAGGCAAAGTTTGCAGAGTTATCCAGTTTGCACCTCATTTGGTGGAGAATGAGGAACGATGACGCGATGTTTCTTAGAGGTTTGAAACCCCAGATACGCCAAGATCTCATTTCTCATAAACTTTCTCTTATTCGTATGTTGTAAATGTGGCTCAATTATTAGAGCGAGATAACGAGTACGGCCAACCGAGGGACCACAACCAGATCGTATCGTAGATAAAGCAATAATGTAATAATGATAACCATGAGAGAAAGAAACAGACGGACAAAAATGGTAACCACTCGTGGTAATCATGGTCATGAAAATGTAAGAAGCGAGTCAGAGGAGATTTTAAAAGAGGAGATTTAACAACGACTATGTGAAGACGACAAAGGCTTACAAAGAATCGGTTCTAAGGGAGGAGAACGACCACCCCATTATATGCTACAAATGCGAAAAGAGGGACATATCACCAAACCGCCCACAACAGCTCAAGGTATGCTATAATTGTGGAAAGGAAGGACATATCGCCGAGATCAGACGCAGAATAAAAACCTAGTTCAATGGGGATTTGTGACTCAAAAGATCGTCCCGTAAAAGTCAAAGTCAACGATTCCGGAAGAGCGCTTGTCAGATCGGTCATAATGCGAGGAACCCAAACGAGGTGATCACGGTAAGCTATTTATAAATTCTCGCAAGTTTATACCTTACTTGATACCGGCAGGCTACCCATTCATTTATCTCTCCGCGCATGTGCTCAACGCTTAAACTCGACCGAGAAATTAGACTTTCGACCTATCTCGTGGAAACTCCGCTAGAGAAACTTTCATCACATCCACCGCTTATAAATCTTGTTTGATTCAAGTCAGCACCATTACCTTACCTCGTCAACCTTATCTCTTTAAAGATACTTGCTTTTGATGTGATTTTAGGATCGATCGTTAACTACTCATCATGCCAAAATTGATTGTTTTCGTAAGGTCATTAGTTTTCATATTCCTAACCAACCCGTCAGTATTTAATTCAAGCAACTAAACCATTAAAATCAATCACTATCATATCTAATCATAAAGCTATTCGCTTATCAAAAAACTGGATGTCAAGCTTTCTTAGCCCATGTTATGGATTTGAATAAAGACACGCCAAATTTGAATAATATTCCTGTTGTTATCGACTTTCCCCGACGATTTCAAGAACTTCCTGCCTACCCTCGTAACGTGAAGTCAATTTTTATCGATCTCAAACCCGGTACAAAGCCCATTTCTAAAACCCCATATCGAATGGCTCCTATTGAACTTCAGAGTTAAAGGTCCAACTACAGAAATTGTTGGACATCTGGTTTCATTCGGCCCTAAGACATCTCCTCGGGTGCTCCTGCTTTATTCAGAAAGAAGAAAGACGGAGTATGCGATTTCAGATCGACTATCGAATCGAACCATGTCACCATCAAGAATAGGTATCCTCACCTCGATCACGATGACTTGTTTGACCAAATAAAAGGGGCACAATTCTTTTCAAAATCGATCTTCGCTCGATATCATCAAATCAAGATTAGAATCGAGGATATTCCAAAGACCGCCTTTCGTAACTCCTGTATGGGCATTATGAATTCTTAGTCATGTCTTTCTGACTAACTAATGCTCCCGCGGCTTTCATGGATATGATGAACCGAGTATTCAAGAATATTTGATCACTTGTTGTTGTTTTTATCGATGACATCCTTATATATTCCAAAAGTCGTGAAGATCATGAGCACCATTTGAAGTCGGTACTCCAAAGGCTTCGTGAAAACCAACTATATGCCAAATTGAAGAAATGCGAGTTCGCTTTGAGTGAAGTAGCCTTTCTTTGGGCATGTGGTGTCAAAACATGGAGTATCCGCTGATCCCACCAAGATCAAGCAATACAAAGTTGGAGCAACCGTCAAGCCATGATCAAGCACGAGCTTTTTGGGCTTAATGTTATTATCGAGATTCGTGGAAGGGTTTTCTAATCGCTACTCCATTAACTCAAATTAACTCTTAAGGATACAAAATTGCTTGGAGCGAAGAATGCGAGAAAGTTTCCAAGAGCTTAAGAGGAGACTTATTTCTAAGACTGCTTCTAACAATACCATCCGTTCTTGATGGATTTGTTATCTACAAATATGCTTCGTGCAAAGGGTTAGGATGTGTTCTCATGCAACGGGAAAGTCATAGCCTATGCCTCATGACAACTTAAAGAGTATGAGAGGAATTATCCTACCATGATCTAGAGTCAAGCAAAGCTGCTTTTCGCTGCTTAAAGATATGGAGGCACTATCTATATGGGGAGAAAGTGGAGATATATTCAGACCATAAAAGCCTTAAATATTTCTTCACTCAAAAGAACTCAACACGCGGCAAATGACGCTGGCTCGAACTATCGAAAGACTACGACCACACTATTCAATACCATCCCGGTAAAGTTTAACGGGTAGCCGACGCATCGAGTAGAAGATCATATGCGAACGAAAAGCGATGATGTCAAGTATACGACAGAGCCAACTTTAATAGAAAAAGTTAAGGTCGCTCAAGCCACCGAATCTTGAAATGATGCGCGTAAGAAAGAAGAGTACAAGAAGGAGCTATTCCTAAGCGAGAATCGATGAAGAAGGAATACTTCGAGTCCACTCTAGACTTTCAGGTTCCTAACGACTGATTTGAAGTACAAGATTATGATGGAGGCACACAATACACCATTTGCAATCCATCCTCGAAGTACTAAATGTATCGTGATCTTCTACATACATTTTGGTGGAACAATACGAAGAGAGAGATTGCAAAGTTTATCTCAATGTGTTTAACTTGTCAACGTAAAGGCGAGCATCTAGTACCTAAGGGTCCGCAGAAACCACTGAGATTCCTAATGGAAGTGGGAACACATTACCATGGATTTCAAGATTTTTAGTCTTCCTACTATTTCAAGGCATCAATGCTATTTGGGTTATTGTTGATAGATTAACCAAGTCTCGCCATTTCATTTCGGCGACGGAGACTTATTCCTCGAACGCCTTGCTAGTATGTACGAAATGAGATCGTGAGGTCAGTATGGCATGCCCAGTATCCATAGTTTCGATCGCGACCCAAGATTCACTTCAAGATTTTGGGTTAGCTTGCAAAAGCTATGGGCACGGATTTATGATTTAGTTCAAAGATATACCATCCCCAAACCAGACGGACAATCGTAGAGAGACTATTCAAACTCAAGATTTATTAAGACTCGTGGTCCTGACTTCAAGGGCGCTTGATAAGTATTTACCATCAGGAATTCTCCTACAACAACAAAGCTATCGTGCAAGTATAGTGTGGCTCCATTCAAGCATTATATGGACGAAAATGTCGCTTCTCCAATATGTTGGGACGAGGTGGGTGAAGCAACATTGTTGGGACCCGAAGTTAAGACGTATGACTCACCAAAAGATCCAAATGATTCGACAACGATACAAACCAAGACAAGATCGACAAAAGAGTTATGCGATCTTTCATCGAAAGGACGGGAATTTAGAATGTAGGGATCATGATTGTCATGAAGTCGCTCCATGGAAGGGAGTTACAAGATTTGGGAAGAGAGGAAAGCTCAATCCACGATTTATCGTCCATTTCAAATTCTCGACCGAGTAGGAAATGTAGCCTATGTAGACTCATGCACTCTCCAAGTATGTCTCGTGTTCATAATGTGTTTCATATATCCGTATTTCAGAATATGTGAAAGACCCAACCACGCTATCGAAAGTTAGAACCCATTTAGATAGCCAAGACTTAACGATGAGGAGGTACCGCCAAGATCTTGATAGAAGGAGCATGTCCCACGCCAAGAAAGGTCATACCACAAGTTAAAGTTTTGTGGAGGAATCATGCTATAGAGGAAATGACCGAATTGAAACTAAAATGAAAGCGAGGTATCCTCACCTTTTCAAACACTGTGTACGTACGCCAATTTCGAGGACGAAATTTCATAAGGAGGGGAGGTCAGAAGACCTCAAATTTTTAAATAAAAGGAATTTCCTTTATTTATTATTTTGAAATAAGTAAGGGTTGATTTGATTAATGTGGATAGTTATGGGTTAAATACGCAAATATTTCAAAATAAGCAAGTGGTTATAAAATATTCATTGTTGCTCTGGAATATTCGTTTGGTCGTGGAATATTCGTGATCGCTCAGAATATTCGTATTTACGGCTGCAGTACCCATGTGTGGGCCCCATAACTAAAAGCGATTGGATGAAGAAAACGACAAATATAAGTTGGTTAAAATAACTACAGAAGTTGTTACCAAGTAAGACCGCTGAATACCCATGGTTAAAATACAAGAATACGCTGTGGTCGCACAAAGAAAGACACCAGATTGCATAAAGATTGTTGAATTATCGATCCTTACGTAAGAAGGCACTACTCAATAATTTTTACAAAGAATTACCGCTCAATATTTTATTTTATCGATTCAATAATTGTCAAGCGCTGATATTTTATATTATCATTGTTCAATAATTGTCACCGCATTTATCTCCATTATCGATCAATAATTCATATTATTTAAATAATATTATTAGATAAAGATTATTGGCAATGTCTAGAAAGTTCTCATCAAGGAGAGGTTTGTCACCTAATCATGCCGCCAAAGAAGGAGAAATCCTTATCGAAAGCCCCTCTTCCTCGAAACTACCGTCATTATAATTGTGATTCTCGTAATATTATTTGTGAATAATTAATTATTGATTCATATGATAAGAAAAATATTTATTTTATGATGGATATAAATTTATTTATTTATGTGGTTATAATTGAATGATTTAATGTTGAGGTGTTTTATCAAGATTTTACTCTGAATGGAGGTATTAAAAATCAAATCAAGATTTTTTACGATATATCATGGGAGTTATAATTTTTAATCCGACCGCTGATCGTGGTAAATTTTGGATATGTTATACATACATAAGTTGAGTATATGTCCACAAATTTTGAACCGTTAAAATGAACGAATGATTTGTTATGAATTTTAAGAGGTGTCTGATTCTAAATTAGGGTTTATAATTGATTTTGGTGGAAAATTTAGAATTGAGTGGGCCCCACTTGTGGTTGGTGAAGAAATGTGCTGAATTTTATTTCAAATGTGGTGGGTGGCAATAGTAGCAGTAAAGCCATCGTGTAGCAGTGTCAAGTCTCGCTTCACGCTAACATTTTCCTATAAATAGAGGGCTAAGTTAGAATTGAAAATCACACCGTAAACAAAGTTTTCTTTTCTCTCTATATTATCGAGCGATTTTGTGAGTATTTAGATACTTTGAGAGTTGCTGCTCAAAGATAAGTTTCATTCAAAGATCACTTCCCACCTTTCCTTCCGGTACTCGATCTTTCGAGGTAAGGGATATTATTTTTTTTCAGAATGATATTATTTCTTCAATATCATTATGTCCGAAATATCGATCCAACTTTTATCAAATTTGGAACTTTTTCATGCTCAAGTTACTATTCATGAGTTACTATTCACGAAGTTACTATTCATGAGTTACTATTCACGAGTTACTATTCACAAGTACTATTCATGAAGCGTGAAAATGTTTTTTTTCAGGAATTTCTATCTTTTGTGTCTGAGTTACTATTCACGATATCACTAAAGACTATTCACGATACTACACGACTATTCACGATACTTTGACTATTCACCTAAAAATAAAATTTCTTCTTTTCGTCCAAAATATCTATTCTGGATACTAGCTTTGATCAGATCCATGTTTTGATCATTCTCGAATTTTACACCACTACGATTATTTTTTCGAGGTATTTTGAACACGGATAAAACAAAGTACTAATCCTTAATCCTTAATCCTCATTATTTTGTTTCACCGATTCGCTTTTTTAAAAATATTTTTCATCATCCTCGCCTTAAATGATGATATTATTGAATATCTTTGCCCCAGAAAGTAAAGATGAATGATTTCAAGAATATCTTCGCCAGAAAGCAAAAGATGAACAGTGTTTAGAATGAATACTGATCGATGAATAATATTTCGCCCAGAAAAAGATGAATGTGTTTAAATGAACACTGACCGATCGATGAATATCTTCGGCCTCAGAGTAAAAAAGATGAATATTTGATTCCATGATGTTTATGGATTGATGTTACAGGATAAAAGATAGACGATGAACTTTTAAATTCATACATATAAGATAGTAGTTTGCATTCTCTACTTAACTCTTCTAATGAATTATTATTTCACCGCGAATATTGATTTAAAATTTGTTGCCTATCAGATTCTATTAAATTTTTCCCGTCAAGACTAACGATAATTTGTCAGATATTATCTTAGTCATAATATTCTTTATCGAAGCTAGTTGAGCTCACCCTTTCCTTTTTGTTCCATTCTTCTCGTGAGGCGAGAATATAAATGAGTACGAGCCTGGGGTATGGAAATGAAGGTTTTAGAAAGGATTGTTTAGTAGTCCTCACCATTTTGTAAAATAATGTATCAATAAATGTGTGATGAGGATTTATTTGAGTATAGATATTGTCTTTGTAAGATAATATTTGTATTTAAACTCACGCTTTACTCTGTAATAATAAAGTTGTAGTTGTTTCGTTTGTATCGATAACTCGAATGGGTGATGTATACCTATTTTGACAACCGTAAAAATGGTGATGTATACCTATTTTGGGTTTGAACTTTTATCAAATTTGGAACTTTTTCATGTCCAGGTTACTATTCATGAAGTTACTATTTACGAGTTACTATTAATGAGTTACTATTCATAAGTTACTATTCACGATGGGTTACTATTCATGAGTTACTATTCACGAGTTACTATTCACGAGTTACTATTCACAAGTTACTATTCACGGGTACTATTCACTACAAAATTGGTTTCTTTTTCTAACCAAATTATAGTTGATTTATGAATATTACTCTGGAGATTAAAACTATGTATTGATTATATTGATTTTATTATCATATATAACATTTTATAACCCCGATATGGAAATTCTTTTCAATCGGAGTGTAAAGATGGGTAGATTATTGGTATGATCATGTTGGGGTCTTTTTAGCCAAGAGTGAAAAGTTGAATTGTGACTGGTATGATCATGACCATTGAATTTATAATTGAATATCTTTAGCTTAAGTGCAAAGGTGAATTGATCAACATGGTTATAATTATGGTTTATATAAATTCTAAAATGATTTTGTATTTCTTTGAGATATTAATATCTTTGGCCCGTAGTGCAAAGATGACCTGTTGTTGAATATCTTTGGCCTGTAGTGTAAAGATGAACTACTGATGAATATCTTTGGCATGTAGTGCAAAGATGACTTGTTGATGAATATCTTTGGCACGTAGTGCAAAGATGATTTTATTAGTAGGATTATGAACACGAACTGTGATTTGGTATAACCATGATCTTTGATGTTTCAGGTGATGAAAATTAACTTTGTCCTAGATGAGGAAAGGAATTTAGAACTACAATTATGATTATGAGTTATACACGTGATTGTGGACAGGAATTGTAGATTAATGTTAGAGGGATAAAACATTGTTGATGGACTTTTAACATGGAGAAGATAATAGATTTTATGGTCTATTTGACTCTTCTAATGGATTGCTCGTTCCGCTGCAACTATGGTTGAAAAGTTTTATCATCTACCATATGTTCTAAATCTACGATTTATTATCGTTGAAGGCTATTGATAATTTAATTATCTTTAGTCATAATATTCTTTATTGAAGTTAGTTGTGCAGGTCACCCTTTTGCTTCACAATTCCTTTCGTGTAATACAAGTGTAGTCGGGTTGAGCCGGGGATAACAGGGAATAGAATCGGTGGTCATCATTTAGTAGTTATATTTGGTGAATCAACTAGGGTGAAAGCGAACCCAACATTGGAAGGGTGTTTTGCCACTATCATACAAGATATCTAATGACATACCACCTCGTGTCATCATAAGACGTGGTTGTGCTCATCCACTTACCGAGTATATATACTGAGCACTACCTATATAATCTTGGAGTTCGGTTGAAGTATAATTCTCAATTAGAGACGGTGGAGATAATGATATGTCAAGAGAAGACACACCATCGGGAAGAATATGATAGTAATCTTCTCATTTTTCTTTAGGGGTCTATTGGGTCAACCAAGGATAATTTTGTGGGCATATGATATTTATCATAACCTGCACGCACGGCCTCCCATGTACGAAGGTTTCTCGAGCACTTCCCAAAGATTTTAATTTCTAAAATGTTCTAGATTGTACCTTTATTTAAGGTATCACTTTGTGAGGTGTTGTCCACAGCTTGGGACACGAAGTCACGCTTGGTATATATTTGTATTTAAACTCATGGGTTTAAGTGTTGTCGATTCTTGCACGACAATTGTATTAATAAAGTTGTAGTTGTTTTTTACGTACCATGTATTTGGCGACTCGAAATGGGTTGGATGGAATGGACCTATTTTGGGGTCGCCAAAGTTGGTATCGAGCTTGTGGATATGATCTCTGGCGAAGATCGGGATTAGAACTAGGAGGGAGAGATGAGTAAATCCTTCGCTAGTGTGTCCTACCTAAGCTTATTTGTTGGTCACCATAATATCGGATATTATGTGATATGTTAATTTGTTAAATTAACCGTTGTTGTTTTTGCTGTCAGATTCTAGAATGATATCCTAAATACGGGAGATGAGCAATGGAGAAAACATGATGACAGGGGAGATAGAATCTGAATGGAAGCAAGGTATTCTCAACTTTTCGAAATACTGTGCACGTGAAATTTCGGGGACGAAATTTCATAAGGAGAGGAGATTGTAAGACCCCAAATTTTATGAAATAAAAGTATTCAATTTTTCTTATAATTACTATTCAGTAAATGGTTAAATTGATAAAAGTTAAAGTTAAGGGTGATATATAAATTTTTTCAAAATACGCAAGTGGTTATAAAATATTCATTTCTGTCGGGGAATATTCGTTTGGTCAAGGAATATTCTTTTTGTCTAGAATATTCGTATTTACCACCATGTACCCATTTACTTTAATCCCATAATGAATAACTATTGGATTAAGAAAATGACAAGTTTAAGTTTTTATAAATAACGGCATAGTTGTTATCGTTAACACTGTTGGAATACCCGGTGGTTAAAAAACAATAATACGCTGTCGTCGTAGACAAGAATACACCAGTATTGCACCAATTATTGATTCTTATGTAAGAAGGCACTACTCAATAATTGTTACGAATTATTCGCTTCAATATTTTATCGATTCAATAATTGCTACGTTGATATTTTATATTACTGTTGTTTCAATAATTATCACTACACAGTATTTTCCATTATCAGATCAATGATTCATATTATTTTAATTATATTAATAGATAACATTATTGGCAATGTCTAGAAAGTTCGCATCTAAGGAGAGGTTTGGTCACCTAATCATATAGCCAAGAAGGAGAAATTCTTATTGAAAGCCCCTCTTTCCTCGGAACCCGCCTGTCATTAATATTATGATTCTCAGTAATATTATTTGTGAATAATTAATTATTAATTTATATGATAAGGAAAATATTCATTTTATGTGGATATAGATGGAGAAAATTTTTAAAGTGACAATTGTTAAAAAATCGATATTTTATCTTTTCTGATAAAATACTATTTTATTATATTATTATAATATTATAATGATATTTTTACAATGAATGTGGGATATAGGAATATATGAGGAGGAGTATTTTTGTTGCAAAAATTGTTTAAAACATGTTAAACATGTCTGTGGGCCAATTTCTTGACTGAAATTTGATTATAGCATGTAAATCGTTCGTTTATGGATTTCGGTCAATTTTGTTTGAAATTTGGAAAAACTTTCTTCTATAAAGTTGTAGAGAATTGAATTTCCTATTAAAAGTCGCCAGATTCGAATTTTCTAATAAAAGGGCTATTTATTATGAATTATTGAAGTTCTGAAATTCCTGAATAATTGATTTTTGGAAGTTTTAAATATTTTATTTATGAAAAAAGTTTTTCTTATTTTTTTGAGTGGGTGGTTGATGTTTGAATTCAGCTGATGTGCGTAGGAGATTTTATAATAATAATAATATTATTTTATTAAATTTTCTGCTTTGGTATTCTAAGCAATTTCCTATAAATAGGTGCTTAGGTTAGAATTGAAAATCACACCAGAAACTAAAGTTTTCTCTCTATTTCTCTCTCTATATTATCGAGTGTATTCTTGTGAGTATTTTGATATCTTGAGTGTTGCTATACGGTGCAAGTTCGTTCAGCGTTATTCCAGTCAGAAGTACTACTCTTTTGAGGTAAGGGATAGTAAAGGATTTTAAGGGATTGAAAGGGGTGTTATTTTCTTCGTAAGTGATATTATTTCTTCAATATCATTATGTTGAAATATTGGTTTGAACTTTTTATCAAATTTAAAACTTTTTCATGTCGGGGTTACTATTCATGAGTTACTATTTACGAGTTACTATTCATGAGTTACTATTCACAAGTTACTATTCACGATTTACTATTCACGAGTTACTATTCACGACGGGTTACTATTCACGAGTTACTATTCATGAGTTACTATTCACAAGTCACTATTCACAAGTTACTATTCACTACAAAATTGGTTTCTTTTTCTAACCAAATTATAGTTGATTTATGAATATTACTCTGGAGATTAAAACTATGTATTGATTATATTGATTTTATTATCATATATAACATTTTTATAACCCTGATGTTGAAATTCTCTTTCACTGGAGTGTAAAGATGGGTAGATTATTGGTATGATCATGACTAGGGTTCTCTTTGCCGATGGTGAAAAGTTGAATTGGCTATTGCTATGATCATGACCATTAAATTTATAATTGAATATCTTTAGCTTAAGTGCAAAGGTGAATTGATCAACATGGTTATAATTATGGTTTATACAAATTCTGAAATGATTATGTATTTCTTTGAGATATTAATATCTTTGGCCCGTAGTGCAAAGATGACCTGTTGTTGAATATCTTTGGCCCGTAGTGCAAAGATGACCTGTTGTTGAATATCTTTGGCCTGTAGTGTAAAGATGAACTGTTGATGAATATCTTTGGCTTGTAGTGCAAAGATGACTTGTTGATGAATATCTTTGGCCCGTAGTGCAAAGATGATTTTATTAGTAGGATTATGAACACGAACTGTGATTTGGTATAACCATGATCTTTGATGTTTCAGGTGATGAAAATTAACTTTGTCCTGGATGAGGAAAGGAATTTAGAACTACAATTATGATTATGAGTTATACACGTGATTGTGGACAGGAATTGTTGATTAATGTTACAGGGATAAAACATTGTTGATGGACTTTTAACATGGAGAAGATAATAGATTTTATGGTCTATTTGACTCTTCTAATGGATTGCTCATTCTGTTGCAACTATGGTTTAAAAGTTTTATCATCTACCATATGTTCTAAATAACTGATTTATTACTGTTGAAGGCTATTGATAATTTAATTATCTTTAGTCATAATATTCTTTACTGAGCTAGTTGTGCTTACCCTTTTGCTTCACAATTCCTTTCAGGTAATACGAGTGTAGCTGGGTCGAGCGGGGGATAACAGGGGAATAGAACGGTGGTCATCATTTAGTAGTTATATTTGGTGAATCAACTAGGGTGAGGCGAACCCAACGTTGGAAGGGTGTTTTGCCACTATCATACAAGATGTCTAATGACATACCACCTCATGTCATCATCGACGGTGGTGTGGCTTCATCCACTTCTTTGTGTATATATACTGAGCACTACCTATATAATCTTGGAGTTTGGTTGAAGTATAATTCTCAATTAGAGACGGTGGAGATAATGATATGTCAAGAGAAGACACACCATTGGGAAGAATATGATAGTAATTTTCTCATTTTTCTTTGGGGTCTATTGGGTCAACCAAGGATAATTTTGTGGGCATATGATATCTATCATAACCTAGACGCATGGCTTCCCATGTACGAAGGTTTCCTTGAGCACTTCCCAAAGATTTTAATTTCTAAAACAGTTCTAGATTGTACCTTTATTTAAGGTATCACAGTGAGGTGCTGTCCACGGTTGGCACATGAGTCACAGTTGGTATATATTTGTATTTAAACTCACAGTTTAAGTGTTGTCGTATCTTGCACGACAATTGTATTAATAAAGTTGTACTTGTTTTCTGTACCATGTATTTGGCGACTCAGAATGGGTTGGATGGAATGGACCTATTTTGGGGTCGTCACAGATGATCTATTTGATCAGTTGAAAGGGGCAAAGTATTTTTCTAAAATAAACTTGCGCATGGGGTATCATTAGTTAAAGGTGAGGAAGGATGATGTACCTAAGACGGCATTCAGAACTCGTTATGGTCATTACGAGTTTCTGGTAATGTCGTTTGGGTTGACTAATGCACCAGCCGCATTTATGGATATGATGAACAGAGTGTTCAAACAATATTTGGACAAGTTTGTCGTAGTGTTCATTGATGATATTCTAGTCTATTCAAAGACGCCAGAAGATCATTCGAAACATTTAAGAATAGTGTTGGAGACACTACGGAAGGAGAAGTTGTATGCAAAATTCACAAAATGTGAATTTTGGCGTGAAGGGTGCGCTTTTAGGGCATGTTATTGATAAGGATGGCATTTCCATTTAGTAGATCAAACAAGCGTAGAAGCGAACTAACGAATGGGAACAACCGAAACGCATGGCGAGGTTCAAAGTTTTCTGGGGTTAGCGGGATACTATAGAAGGTTCATTCCGGACTTTTATGAATTAGCTACTCCGTTAATAAATCTGACAAGAAAGTCGGTGAAGTATGTGTGGACTGAAAAATATGAGAACAGTTTTTAGGAGTTGAAGAAGAGGTTAAGTGAGGCACCTGTATTGTCCTTGTTAGGTTTGTAATATTCATGAGCGCAATCAAATTGCATAAAAAGTGCGGAAGCGTGTAAAAATCAGAGTTTAAAAATTTACAAACCATATACCCGGATCACCCTTTATGCATAATTATTAATTAAACGAAAAAGATAAAGAATAAAATCATACCCTTGAAGATCGAGCTTCCTCGTGTACAAGTTCACCTCCAATCCTTTTCGCTTCAACTTGAATCCACCGGGTTTGGTTCCTTCCTTTGATCAACGTTAGCCACCCATGTGTTTGGCCTCTGAGGTGATCCACCAAGGAAGAATAAAATTCAAGAAGATGGGTGTTATGGCTAACCCTAGTTTTCATCTCTCTATAGAAAGGGCATACTCCCAACAACTTGGAATTATTACGTACTTTGTTAAAGTCAACAACCCATACCACCCATAATAAGACTCTCTTATTTATGATGTGGGCAACCCATCTTAATAATTAAGGAATTAATTTTATTTAATTAATTAAGCTCCCTAATCTTATTAGGGATAATTAATTAAACTCCTTTAACTAATTTTAACCTCCTAATCCAATTAGGAATAAATGAGAGTACTTATATTAAATTAATTCCTAAACTCTTTTAGAAATTAAAATAATAATAATTGTAATAATATTAATAAGACTCCTCTTATTAATTTATATTTAATATTTCTAAAATATTAAATAATAATATTAAGCTATTTAATTTATTCTATCACCATAGATTAAATTAAATATACTTAACATATTATTACGATTATGCCATTAACTTCTTAAATAATTATTCTTCCTTTTATGGTGTGACCCTTTAGGTTCTCCATATTAAACCTAGGTTGTGAATAAATCAATTAGAACAATTCTAATCTTATTTAAATAAATAAATTAAACAATTAATTTATTTAAATAAATAATATTTATTCTACAATAGGGATAAGCCTCCCTAGCGATCAACGACTTTCCAAATAATATAGATTTCAACATTAATCATTAAAGAACCTTTGAGTAAATAGTTACCAGACAATTCAATCCTTCCACCATACAATGTCCCAATTAAATATAAGACATGGAATTATCACAAGTCTTATTTTATTTAATTATATGTATTTCGATCCTTAAATGCACAACTCAAATAATGCAAATTAGAAACTCCTTTCTAATTTCATTCTCGCCTTGCCAAGGACTCTTGGGTTGTCATTTATCGAATCACATAGACATTTCTCTTCTTTTATTAGAAGTGGTAGATTCTTTATCGATCATACATTATCTCCATGTACAACTTATTATACCCAAGCATACCCTTTTGATATACCCTAAGGGTCTTAAGGAATAAGTCAAAGTATAACTCATCATACACAAGATACTATGATGATCTCAAGTCCAAGGATCACTAGACTACTATCACTACAGAATTCCTATTGACAGCAAAAATAAAACTCCATTAGGTATTCCTTAGCGAGCCACGCTTCGAGGAACTTATTCTCTAATAAGCACCTACATACTTGCTTTAGTGTCTCCACACAAATGATCATGAGATCAATCATTCTCATCCAATGAGCAAGCAACGTATGTACCAATCTATCCGGATTCACTAATCCCCAATTTAGTAATCCAATGATTGGGAACTATTTTAGTTTTAAGCTTTCTAAGAATTTAGATCTCATTAGAATGATCATCATCATTATTCTAAAAGCATTGCTTAAAACTATGGGTTTATCACATATTATAAAACAAAGATCATGTAGATAATAAAAAGCCTTTAATAAATTAATACTTTTATTAATAAATGAATAAGATTGTTACAAAGTATATGCTTGTTCATCAAACATGATCGGCTTGTGTGCATACTACTTTCAATCTCCCACTTGCACTAAAGCCAATCGTCATGGTATCTTATACTCTTCTTCTAAGTGACGATTTATCCCTGGCCGTTGGATAAGCTTTAGTTAATGGATATGTAATGTTGTTCATGAGAGTCCACTATCTCTATAGTGATTTCCCATCTTTCAATGATTCTAATAATCAAATGAAAGTGCCACAACACATGTTTAGATTCAAGATGAGACTTGGGAACTATTCTAGTTCTCAGAATGAACTTTTAATCCAAACAATCAACTTGCAGCCTTCATTTATAGCTATATACTTTGTCTTTATCACTAAACCAAAGAACTCTTTCATTGTTTGGAACCTTTCCAATTCAACGCACTAATTGCTCAAGATAACGCTTTACCTTAAAGTGGATTTTTCTCGTCGCCTTGTCTCGTCTGAAAAACTTGAGTCTCATAAGTCCTCTAGTTTTAATTTGGACCCACCATGAATATGATCACATCCTTAGTGCCAAGTAAGCACTTTAAGATGTTTTTTTTTTTTACTGACTCATAGTGAACTTCTCCATAATATGACTGATCAACATCAGGTCTCGTACATTTCATTGCATGCATGATTGTCACTCATGCGTCCTCTCTTTTCAGGAGTGTGTGGGGACTATTACGAGAGATACACTCCATAGCTCATCGACATGAGACATCTCTTGGAGTTTGCCATGCTAAACGACTTTAGCATCAAATGAATATACGTTCCTTAGGTTAAGTCGAGCATCCTCTTAAATCTATCTATATAGAATTATATCCCCAATTAAGATACTCTTCCCAAATCATTCATGGAGGAATGTTTAGACAACTTTATCTTTACTGATTGTAGCATTGGTATGTCATTCCTTATCCGTAGTATATCAACATATAATATTAGGAATGTCACGATTCCCTCCCATCGACCCTTTTGTACACACTAGGTTCATTCTTATTTTTGATAAAATCAAACTCTTTTGATTGCCTCATCAAAACGAATGTTCCATATTTGAGAAACTTGCTTCAATCCATTTCTCCGAGTGTTCTACAACACTTACCTCATCGTATGTATCGGATCATCATCATCTATGATGTGTACCTCATCATCATCATCATCTATGATGAATCCATACCTCCTAGGTATCTTTGGTACTATTCCGATTTACGATTCATTTGTGGGTACAATAGTCTATCTACAGTGTTCCTCTTATTTGACTTATAGTATTTTGTGGTTCTTGAACTCTTCAAGATCTATTATCCTCCCACTAGCCCTTTAATGATAAACACCTTTATCTTAGAAGGCGGTGTTTCAGAATAAACACCTTTTTGCTAAGTAGAATTATAGAACATATACCCTAAACTTACTTTAGGATGTCCCACAAATATGTACATGTCAAATTTTGTCCCAAGCTTATCCTTCGAAACTTTTTCACATAAGTTGGACAACCCTTTATCTTAATATACTTAAGATTAGGAATCCTCCCTGTCCATAACTTTTATGGAGTCTTGGGCCGAATTTTGAGGTTATCATTTTCGTAGATATGCAGCCATTTCTAGGACATAACCCCAGAGGGATACTGGACTGTCGACAAAATCATTATGGACCGCACCATGTCCAAATAGGTACGATTTTTCCTTTCAGATACATCAATCAATTATTGCGTATTAGGAGGCGTCCATTATGAGAAAACCATTTGAGATGATCTAGAAACTTATTGCACAAGTATTTATTCCTTGATCTAATCAAAGAATCTTAATACATTGTCAATTTGTTTCACTTTTGAATTCTTTGAACCTTTCAAATAATTCACACTTGTATTTCAGCAAATACACACATTCAACTCTTTGAATGATCATCTCCTTTTCTTATACTAGTTTGTTCAATTTGCAAAATATATTTTTCACGTAAGTCAAGTATACAAAATCCATTAAGTAATATTCCAGTTCTATACAAAATATTATTATTATAAATAGAACAACAATTGTTCTTAATTATAATACCAAAGTTTTCATTGTCCAACAATAAAATGGAAATAATATTTTAACAAGAACTGAATACAATAACAACTTATCGACTTTGAATAGATTTGCCAGTAGGCGGTGCTAAACTATAAGTTTCTATAGCTAATGCAAAGAACCTTTGCTTCATTTTCCACACATAGATTACTTATCTTTGTTTAACTTTCTACTTCTACTTGATCCTTTCATAAATCTACATTTATGATAATCAAAGTTGGTATCCAATACCCAAGTAGAACCTTAACTTAAAGAAAAATTTATTTTAAATCATGAACAAATTTTATTTGAAACCAAAACTTTACTAAGCTTCTTTGGTTAGCCTCTCTAAAGATGCTTCTCGCAGCTTTCTTTCCAAAGGTCCGGGCTTATAGCAAAGGAAACAAACTCCTTTGCTATCCGTGACGCTTTTGCTCTTATTATCCTTTGTTTACGCCTTTCTATTTACCTTCTTTGAATGGTTCTTCTTTTCAGAAGATCCTTTGGTCCCTACCAAGAAGACTTGATCTTTCTTGGTTGAAAGTGACTCTCAACATTTTTCAATATGTTAAGCAAATCAGCGAGGCTGATATCTAGCTTGTTTATATGAAAAATTCACAACAATTGTGAAAGGAGTCCGGGAGTGAGTGCAAGATCAAATCTTGCTCAACTCTCCATCCATGACAAAACCAGTTGTCCTAATCGATCAATCAAATTGATAATGTTAAGGACTTTTTGTCTGCATTATAGTGCCATTGGCCATTCTAGATCTAAGAGCTCCTTAGATATCCGATATCTATCGGTCTTATTTTCCTCGCCATCAACTACTTGATGTGCGTGAATATAGTAAGAGCATCCATAGTTTCATGCCGACGTCAAGCTCGTTACTCATGGACGCGAGTATGATGCATTGAGCCAATCATGCATCATCTTGCCACTTTTTAAAAGTAGCAATGTCTTCCTCAGAGGCATTGTCTCGCAACTATTGCGTGGATAGGCGATTATGACATAAGATAGCTTTTCACCATGAGAACTATTCTCAAATTCCTTAACCAATGCTTAATTAGGTTTGGTTAATTTAGCATTTAATATGCTTCGCAGATGATAGTAATTTTTAGACATTGTAAAATTCTCAGAAATGAATTTGTAATTAACAACATTTTAACATACATTCTTTTATTAATTACCAAAATAAATTAGGACTTGTTTTAAATTGGTATCTCCCACTATTTTCTTCAAACTATATTACCTCACTTATATAGTTCTAACAAAATCTAATTAAAGATTTGCTAGTGAGAATAAGGATCCCATTTCAAATGTATATAGCCTTGTGGTGACACAACAAACTATATATAAATAAATAGGTAGACAACTTTTGTCAATTACATCAACTATGCAACTCCTTGTATTTTGCCTCTTACATTATTTTGATCAAGTGGTGGCACATCCGAATCAAAATTATCTAAGTTAAGTCCAGGCCTAGCACTCCATATATTCAAAAAGAAAAATATCATCCTTGTGGTGACACAACAAAACAATATTGTTCAATTTTCTTTATAAGCATCAAATGTGATAAATTAACATCTTAAATACTTAATACTTGCCTTGTGGTGACACAACAAACTCATATTAAATATTTAATACTCTATTAATTTTATCATGCTAGAAGGCTTAATGCTCGATATTCCAAATATCTTTGAACGCTTAGGACTTAATATAAAAATTGAGGGGTTTGTTATTAATTTGTCTCATCTTGTTTAGCGCGCATTTACATATATATATAAAAATACGCGTCATATTAATGAACATGCGAAGCATGTTTGCATAATATATATATATATATATATAAGCATAAGCATGCATATAGAATACTATATTCTACTCTGGATTGATTATGGACTTTTATTCTAGTTCGTTCACTAGAGCCACCAAGTGAACCAAAAGGTCAAACCTTAGGGTGCAAGAAATAATATTTAAATATAACTATTACATTTAAACCCGGGCTCCATTACAAACGGGTCTTCAAGCGCTCCTTGTTCCTTGATCTCCAATTTTTCAAAATTATTCTAACTATTCCTATTACAAAACTATTTAAAATAAATAGAAACCTTGATCAGCAGTCAAGGGGAAGTACATAGGAGAGAGATAGAATTTACATTAAGAAAAATTAGAGAAGACGAGGTACGCAGACCCCATTTAATAAAACCCATACATTCATGCATCCAACTAAAATAAAATCCAATCATATTGGTCAATAGTCCATAATCAATCCCATTTATTATCATACACATCACCATACGATCAATAAATAACATTCATCTCATGAATAATAAACATTTAATATATATATTGATATCATTTAATGGGCAAATTTAGTTAGTATAAAATCTATTTTTGAATCAAAATAAACTCCTTTATTTTAATCCAAATTTAAATCAAAATAAAACTATTTTATTTTAATTTATCCTATTTTGAATAAAATAAACAATTTTATTTTAATCAAAATCTTTAATCAAAATAAACTCCTTTATTTTAATTAATTATGGAATCCAATTCCATGTAATAAAAAAAAATCTTTAATTAAAATAAACTCTTTTATTTTAATTAATTATGGAATCCAATTCCATGTAAAAAAAAATATTAAAGGAAACACTTGATTTTCTTTCCTATTCACAAATAAACTCTTTATTTTGAATAATATGAAATCTTATTTCATATCTAAATAAACTCCTTTATTTAAGGAAATACGGATTTTCTTTCCTATTCACAAATAAAGTCTTTTATTTTGAATAATATGAAATCTTATTTCATATCTAAATAAACTCCTTTATTTAAGGAAAGATCAATTTCAACTCCAATTAGTTATCATGGAATCCAATTCCAACTCTAATTAGTTAGCATGAAATTCTAATTTTAAAATTAAAATAAACCTTTTATTTTAAGATTAAAATAAACCTTTTATTTTAAAATTAAAATAAACTTTTATTTTAAGATTAAAATAATTATATATATATATATATATTCAATTTTAAAATTAAAATAAACTCTTTTATTTTAATATTAAAATAAACCTTTTATTTTAAGATTAAAATAAACTTTTTATTTTAATTATAAAATAATTAAAATAATATATATTATATATATATAAAATAGTAATATATATATATATATATATATATATATATATATATATATATATATATTATATAAACCGTGGTTCTTATTTCCTATTATTCTGCCTCGTGATCCGCGCCTCCTTTTAAAACTTTGTTAACAGGAGATTTACTTGCTAATTGCCGAAAAAAAAAAAATTACAAGGCTGCACTTCTATCTTCCTTTTATTAGTCACGAAATCCTGGGCATACCAAAAAAAAAAATTACTTTTTTTTTTTTTTTTTTTTTAATAATAAATTTTATATAATAAAATTATGCCCAATTAAATTGTTCTAAACACATATCAATATATAAATTAAATTTGAACAATTAATAATTTGCATAAAGGTTTGGCTCGATGCCACCATTAGGTTTGTAATATTCATGAAATGAATCAAATTGCATAAAAAGTGCTAAGCGTGTAAAAATCGAGTTTAAAATTTACAAACCATATACCCTGATCACCTTTATGCATAATTATTAATTAAACAAAAGATAAAGAATAAAATCATACCCTTGAAGATCGAGCTTCCTCGTGTACAAGTTCACCTCCAATCCTTTTCGCTTCAACTTGAATCCACCGGTTTGGTTCCTTCCTTTGATCAACGTTAGCCACCCATGTGTTTGGCCTCTAGAGGTGATCCACCAAGGAAGAATAAAATTCAAGAAGATGGGTGTTATGGCTAACCCTAGTTTTCTATCTCTATAGAAAGGGCATACTCCCAACAACTTGGAATTATTACGTAGTTGTTAAAGTCAACAACCCATACCACCCATAATAAGACTCTCTTATTTATAGATGTGGGCAACCCATCTTAATAATTAAGGAATTGGGTTTTATTTAATTAATTAAATTCTTTTAATTAATTAAGCTCCCTAATCTTATTAGGGATAATTAATTAAACTCCTTTAACTAATTTTAACCTCCTAATCCAATTAGGAATAAATGAGAGTACTTATATTAAATTAATTCCTAAACTCTTTTAGAAATTAAAATAATAATAATTGTAATAATATTAATAAGACTCCTCTTATTAATTTATATTTAATATTTCTAAAATATTAAATAATAATATTAAGCTATTTAATTTATTCTATCACCATAGATTAAATTAAATATACTTAACATATTATTACGATTATGCCATTAACTTCTTAAATAATTATTCTTCCTTTTATGGTGTGACCCTTTAGGTTCTCCATATTAAACCTGTTGTGAATAAATCAATTAGAACAATTCTAATCTTATTTAAATAAATAAATTAAACAATTAATTTATTTAAATAAATAATATTTATTCTACAATAGGGATAAGCCTCCCACTAGCGATCAACGACTTTCCAAATAATATAGATTTCAACATTAATCATTAAAGAACCTTTGAGTAAATAGTTACCGTATAATTCAATCCTTCCACCATACAATGTCCCAATTAAATATAAGACATGGAATTATCATCAAGTCTTATTTTATTTAATTATATGTATTTCGATCCTTAAATGCACAACTCAAATAATGCAAATTAGAAACTCCTTTCTAATTTCATTCTCGCCGCCAAGGACTCACTGGGTTGTCATTTATCGAATCACATAGACATTTCTCTTCTTTTATTAGAAGTGGTAGATTCTTTATCGATCATACATTATCTCCATGTACAACTTATTATACCCAAGCATACCCTTTTGATATACCCTAAGGGTCTTAAGGAATAAGTCAAAGTATAACTCATCATACACAAGATACTATGATGATCTCAAGTCCAAGGATCACTTGACTACTATCACTACAGAATTCCTATCGACAAAAAATAAAACTCCATTAGGTATTCCTTAGCGAGCCACGCTCAAAGGAACTTATTCTCTAATAAGCACCTACATACTTGCTTTAGTGTCTCCACACAAATGATCATGAGATCAATCATCCTCATCCAATGAGCAAGCAACGTATGTACCAATCTCTATCCCATTCACTAATCCCCAATTTAGTAATCCAATGATTGGGAACTATTTTAGTTTTAAGCTTTCTAAGAATTTAGATCTCATTAGAATGATCATCATCATTATTCTAAAAGCATTGCTTAAAACTATGGGTTTATCACATATTATAAAACAGCATCATGTAGATAATTAAAAGCCTTTAATAAATTAATACTTTTTATTAATAAATGAATAAGATTGTTACAAAGTATATGCTTTATCATCAAACATGATTGGCTTGTGTGCATACTACTTTCAGTCCTTACCAGATGATACAGGAAATTTTGTAGTGTATAGCGATGCTTCGCATAAAGGACTGGGTTGCGTGCTCATACAAAGATGGCAAGGTCATCATCCGCCGCGCGTCAATGAAGGATTATGAGAAGGTCTATCTTACTCATGACCTGGAATTGGCAGCTGTAGTTTTTGCCCTAAAGATATGGTGGCATTATCTTTATGGTGAGAAATGTGAGATATACACGGACCACAAAAGTCTGAAATATATCTTGACATAGAAGGAGTTGAACATGAGACAGAGAAGGTGGTTAGAGTTAATAAATGATTATGACTATGATATTTTATATCATCCAGGGAAAGCAAATGTAGTAGCCGATGCGCTAAGTAGGAAGGGTAGGGAGAAATTATCAATGTTAACGACTCAGAATGAGTTGGTAACAGCGATGGCAAAAATGGAGCTAGAAGTTAAGTTATCGGAGGAAGCAGTAGAGATGTTATTTTCCATGAAAACCCAACCTACCATAGTGGAGCGGGGTAGGGGAGTACAACTGAACAATGAGGAGTGCAAGCAGATGCAAAAGAGGATAGAAGACAAAGAAAAGACTGAGTATAACCTCGATAAGGAGGGATTACTTCGTTTTGAGGAAGAATTTGGGTTCCTAATGATCCCAAATTAAAAGAAAAAATTATGATGGAGGCCCATAGTTCGAGGTACTCGATACATCCCTGTAGTACGAAGATGTATCAAGACCTCCGTCAGAACTTTTGGTGGCCGAATATGAAGAGGGAGATAGCAGAATATGTTAGTAGGTGCTTAACTTGTCAAAAAGTTAAGGCTGAACATCAACGACCGAGTGGGTTGTTACAACCGTTAGAAAATCCAAAGTGGAAGTGGGAGCACATCACGATGGACTTTGTGGTGGGACTTCCAACAACAAGGAAAGGATACGATGCTATTTGGGTGATAGTGGATCGATTGACGAAATCGGCTCATTTTCTACCAATAGGAGTTAGGTATAACCTAGATCAGTTAGCTAAGCTGTATGTCAAGGAAATTATTTCCAGACATGGAGTGCCTGTTTTGATTGTGTCAGATCGTGATCCACGATTCACATCGAACTTTTGGAGAAGTTTACAAGAGCAAATGGGAATGCAGTTAAGATTGAGTACGGCGTATCATCCTAAGACGGATGGTCAGAGTGAGCGGATAATTCAAACGCTTGAATATATGTTAAGATCTTGCGTTATGGATTTCAAAGGGAGTTGGGACGAATATCTACCGTTGGTGGAATTTTCGTACAACAACAGTTTTCACGCTAGTATAGGCGTCTTAGCCTTATGAGCGTTGTATGGAAGGAAGTGCCGAACTCCATTGTGTTGGGATGAGGTGGGTGAACATCGGATGTTGGGACCTGAGATGGTACAGCAGACAGCGGACATGGTGAAGTTAATACGTACTCGATTAGTTGCGACTTAAGACCGACAAAGGAAGTATGCAGATCCTCACAGAGAGAATAGAGAATTCGATGTAGGATATTTTATTTTTTTGAAAGTATCGCCTTGGAAAGGGAAGATACGTTTTGGAAAGAAAGGGAAATTAAGTCCAGGGTTTATAGGACCTTTTGAGATTTTAAAAAGAATAGGGGAGGTAGCTTATGTAGTAGCCTTACCTCCAGAGAGGGAACACATTCATAATGTGTTTCATGTATGTCGATGTCAAGGCCTCTTATAAATCGGACTATAAACACGTGATAGAATATGAATCTATTCAGATAGAGAAGGACTTGTCCTATGAGGAACTTCCAATTCAAATTATTGATAGGAAGGAACAAGTTTTAAGAAATAAGGTAATACCTTCAGTGAAGGTGTTATGGAGAAACCATAATGCTGAAGAAGGAACGTAGGAGCTCAAAAGTAAAATGAAGGAAGATTTTTCTCATTTGTTTATGTAATTATAAGCTAAGATTCTGGGGATAGAATCCTTATAAGGGGGAGAGAATGTAACGCCCGAGAAAATCGGATTTTTATGACAATTAAATTTTTATTTAATTATGTGAATTAAATGAATTTAATTGATTTCTTTGTGAGTAAGCTATGTGAAGTTCATTCTATGACCTAGAATGTACTAACGTGGTTAGTATTCTGGCTACGTATTAGAAATAATTGTTTGGAATTTCCAAGACGAAAATAATTATTTTCCGAGAAATTTCTGTAAAAATACTATTCATTCGTTTCTGTTTGGGGGATTATTTTGAAATTTCGAGAAACACGTAATGATAGAATATCGTGATAAGATGGAATATCTGATAATATTTCATTTATGGCAAACACAGTTTTCACCTGCGGACTTAAAACCTAAGGGTTGAGTATATTGATTTCTGAGAAGGAAATAATATGCGTAGGAGGAATGACGTTATGGTTAAGGCGAGTGTTATGCATTTGGTGATACTATTTAGTATCTATGTATAATACGTTGAGTAAATACGAAGTACAATACGATTATTGTACGGGTAGTATACGGAGATAATACGTGAATTGTACGTATGTGACCCGATTAGTATTATAGAATTAAGTTAAGACTTAATGGCTAATTCATTTGAATTGGATTATTAATTAATCCAATCATTTGAATGACCAAGGCTCAATGCTAATTTAGTTAAGCCCAATTCATTAAAAACCAACTCAGGGAGATTGAACCGGTGGGTCACCGAATGGGTAAAACCCATGGGGCAACCCATGGGATGTCACATGGGGTGGTGGGCCGGCCACCTTGGGGTGGAAGCCAAGCATAAGGCTTGGTCACCAAGTGTTTTACTTGGTGACCACACATGAATAGTAAGGAGGTGGTGGTTTATAGTCCAAATTGCCATCCATTCTAGTTTTCTATAAATAAGAAGCTAGGTTGATTCATTTGGGAGTTTTTCAACTTGCTAACCTAGATTATTTGAGAGAGAAAGAGAGCTATCCTTGCAAGCATACACTTTGGAAGCTTTAACTTCTATTTTTCCAAAAGATTTATTAAGAGTTCTTGAGGTAATACTTCTTGTTTCTCATCTCCATCTCTTTTAGATTTTCTTTCATTTTAGAGAATCATGAAGGGGTGGTATATGTCTTGAATGAGGATTTAAAGATGACTTACCATAGATTCAATCTCTATAAGTCATGAGATTACAAAAATAATAAGGTTTAATATAGTTTTGAACCATGAAAACATTGATAGTTGAGATCGATTGTTGATAAACAATTGAGCTCCATCAATACGTTAGTATATGCATCTTGTTTGGTTAGGATGTAGATATGAAATCCATGGAGTATTCCATGTGATTTGGCTTAGAGAACATTAGTAATGAAGTTATGGCGAATTCTACGAAAATAGACGTTAAACGTCGAAAAACGTAGAAATTCCGGAATGGTAGTCAAAAGTTGCCGTGAGACTTTGAAACGTTAGTTTTCAATGTCAACACTTGAGATAGGGTGATTAAGAGTTGTGGGTTTGAGAATCGTCGGATTCCAACTTAGAACGAAGATAACGAGCATTGAACGCTCATTAACGTTTACGAACGTATATAAAATGCACTCAATAGTGAATTCTCGAGTTAACAGATTCGAAAGTGTTGAATTCTTATATGAACACGTAAAGGATGTAATTCCTGACTTGTAGGAATTAGAATGGGTCAATTCGAATGTAAAACGAACAAATTAGGAAGCCGAGAGTTTCGTTTGAAAACCAAAACTGGTTTGGCCAACTGGTGCATGAGACTGGCATACAGCCCTAAAACCAAAGACAAAGTGGTGGTACCATGTACACCGAGACTTCGGTAGAGTACCACTGCTAACTTCGTCTTGCAAATATACTAAAATACAAGGATGCTGCCAATGGCCGGCGGTGGAAAAATGTTGACCAAGTTAGGTTTTAAACTTCAGTTGTTTAGAGACCTACCTGAGTTGAGTTTATATACTCAATAAATGTACTAAGACTAATCGTATATTACCTATACCAAGGTATATCGTATGAAACTCAGGAATGTAATGCATGTTAACAAGATATGTACAATGAACAAAGTTGGTACCTTATCAACGATGTTTGAGTCCCGTTAATAAACGTCAATTGAGTGATAAACCGAGACGAAGGGTAATAAGTCATGTTGACTTTAATAAAGATATTAAGTTAACAAAGACATAGAAGAGAAAGAAGCTTGTAGGAATGATGTGAATAGTTGTTTGATAGCTAATTACGATTGTCTTTATGTGAATATATCATCTAGATTACGTAAAAGGTTTGTGGTCGATCGAGTAAGTTATTTGAAGACGCCGAAAGGCAAGTTTCTTAACGCTTGTCTAACTTCCATGTTAGCCAAGTTTTATGTGATTCGTTAAAACTGAATTGCAAGACTTGTTTTAAAGAAAGGGTCGATGCAGATTTTAACTTTCATTGACTATTCGTAATATATAGATTGATTATTATACATATCATTCTATATAGAAATGTTAACGCTATCCTATGCCAAGTAATTGATACGGACGTGAAGGTAAGGTTTGTCATGAACAAACAAAAGTATTTTTCATAGATTATTCGATGGGCACGCGAGTTTGCCAAAAACATTAAACGAAAACGTTTAATGAATGAGTGTTGATCAACATAGGTACTACTATAGGCTGATCACCTAGAAGTGCTCGTAAGTTATACTCTGGATGAACGGCCTTAGTGTTGTGGACTCCTTTTCAAGTATGAAAAACCGAAATTTCTTTGTTCATGGTCTATCGAATTTGGTTCGTAATTCCTAATCTATTCTATACTTTGGGAATTGATGTTATGAACTATTAAAAGTATTATTGATTCATAATACTTCATAACTATTGTTCGATTATGTTGGAATTGTTATATAATTCATGAATGTGGTATTCTGTTATCCTTGATTAAACTTCTTTGTTGTGTCGCTCACTTCTTGTGTGAATTATATAACCTGCGAGTTAAAGATGAACGTCTTTGTGAATGCCACGAAAGATAAGGGCAAAGCTAAGATGGATGCTTAGGCATTGTGTAATAGTTTAGTAAGTTTGTATGTATTATACATTATGAACAATGAAAGATGTAACCGGTTTATGAACCTGGGAAGGTTTATACTTTGATTGTAATAAGAAGATAGTAATTACCTTCATTTTGTTGTATTTCAATGGAATGATTGTATGGATGTTAGTATAGTGGAGCACCATATGTTAGGTTGGAAGATACCCGAATTTGGGGACGTCATAATTATAGATTCTCCCAGTATGACTGTTACTGTGATCCGGCATTCAGCAGAGTATTTAGAGCAAAGTCTTCATCTGATGACCTTTGAGAGAGATCAGGCTAGAGCCTTGATGTTGACAACTCTTACTGGGAGAGATGTCGCTCTGTTAGAGAGAGATGATGCATTAGCTCATAGAGATTCCACTTTTGCTGAGCAGGACGAGGCCAGATCATATAGAGATGCAATGATTGTTGAGCAGGATAGCGCTATATCTGCCCTAGATATCGTTGTTACAGATAGTACTGTAGTGAGGTCCCTTACTACTAGCATCATTGCAGATATGAACACGTATATTGAGGATCATAGTGTCACCATGCAGGTGGTTGTGGATCTGTTGGCTCATGTAGAGACCCTTGGGCAGGAGACCACAGCGTTACCTCCTTCTTCTGAGAGAGATGCCATGTTGGACTTGATAGCCTGCATATACATCGATTTATAAATGGGCTTATATTTTCCTACACAGACTAGCTTAGCCATTTTTTCATGTACAGTACACATTATATATATGAAACAGCATTATATATGGCAGGGAAAAATATTTCGATTCACTTCCCTTTTTGTTATGCCTTGTTGCTTGCTTGATATTTACATGTTTCTCTAGGGCTTGTGATCTTGATGTATTCTGAACTCCTCCTTGATGGACGAACATTGAGATGTCTCATGATCTTTCAGAATGGTTCGTTGATCTGTATGTATTCCCTACCATCTTTGGTGTCTTGGGACTGATGTATGGAGATGTGGAGAGGAGTGTGGCTTTCCTCTCTGAGGTTGATCGCACCATAGATGGTCACCGATACTCCTTTGTATAGGGGAGCCAAATTAGTTCCATCTCTTATGGATTGGTGTTTCTCTTTGAGGACTCAACCTCAGCTTAGATGGTCACCGATTCTCCCATTAATGTGGGGAGTAAGGTAGTTCCATCCCTTTGGTCTGTAGCCTAATGAAGTGTGGTGGATATAAATATAATCCCAATACCGTTGACAAGTTATTGTGTTTTGGTAGGGGGTAAGACCGAACCATGAATGGCTTCCTACGTATTTCTATTGAAGAGGAGATCAGGTCTGCGTAGTTTAAACCAGATGTAAAGGTTCAACGTTTTATGTGGCAAAGGGGTGTAGAGATGTGTTTGTTTTGTTTTTTGTTTTGTTTCTGTGGTGAGAAGGGTGTAAAAATGTTTTTGTTTTTTTCTGTAGTGCGACTGGACCATATAAAATGGTTGCCTACGTAATCCCGTGTATTGGGGAGATCAGGTCGACGTTGTTTTCCCCATATACAGGACGAATTGCGGATGAAAAGTTTAATCCCATGTACAGGACAAACTAAAGGTGTGAAAAGTTTAATCCCTATTGGGATAAATTACAAGTGTGAAAGGCTTTGAAAACCTATGGGGAGTGAAGGATCTGATGATCCGAAACCAGGCTGCTAGTTGGAAAGTGTGATTGTCCCTGATGGGGCAAATAGGTGAGAAGTAGGTTGTATGTTGTTGTAGACACTCAAAATTTTCTGCACACCTGTCACTAACATTGCAGGAGGACAGATTCGTCTTTCAAGAGGGAACCCTGGAAGACATTCCATATCCATTCTGGATATTATCGAAAGATCAGCATCAACCCCAGAACACACACTGGGAGTAACAACTCCAACCTCGGAGATAACCCCGAGGCATGCGGATACAATACTGGAACACACACCGAAGAAGACCGATTAATCTCAAAGATAACCCCGAGGTATCCAGTCTCAGTCCCAATCATGGGAATGACTACCAACCTTGGTGATAACCCCAAGGAATGCAGTTTCGGCGATAACCCCAGAAATGCGTGTTTCAAATGCAACCAGCTTCAATCTCGGCACTCCTGGCGAGACACTCGATCAATTCGGAGATAACACCAGGAGTATAGGCACACCTCAGAGTTGACACTGAGGACTTTCAACACTTGTAGCAGTCCAATCTCAGTGAAACCACGAGCGGCGTCTGCTGACGTCACCCAAACCGTGATAACAGGTGAGGGCAACCTCATCATCTTGCCAACGCGATGCCACATCACGTCATCTCAACATTTTATACACGCATCTCTACACAACGATGTCCCACAAGAATCAAGGAAAAACAATCCCGAGTGACTATTGTGCGGGGTAACATATAGAATTTGAAGCTTGAAGACCGGAGGGCATCGTCCCATCTTCAATGACTTCGTACAAACTCTAATCCCATCCCATTATACAACTCTTGATAACGGCGGTCCGAAATAGGTCTTGTATACCTCAATCAGATGCCCGTATTGCAATTCTAAAAGTTGAGCGGACGATCTGATTGCACGAGTGCACGTCTTCTGACACGACCCGACACGACTGAGAAACCTGGGGCAACCCGGCACCTCAGTACACTGCAACAGCCAGCGGTACACTAATGGCTCCCCTCTATAAATAGAGGGCTTGGGGTGTGGCCATTTTGAGAAAAGAAAGAGCGAGGAAGCCTGTCAATTTGCAACTGCTTTACAATATCTTGAGTGCTTTCCCATTTTAAACACTTGTGAGCTCACATATAGTTACTTTTTATCTTGGTAATGTAGGTTTTTCATATATATATATATATATATATATATATATATATATATATATATATATATATATATATATATATATATATATTAAGTCCACACAGAGTTTACTTGCGTGGTGGTTGATAAACTTTGACTTTCTTTACGTTTTGTCTGCTGGAGTACACTTTCATTGGCGATTGATTGCTTTATAACTTTATTTACATTTTGTCCCTTTGGAGTTTCCTCCGTGGTGGTTGATAAGCTTTACAACTTTATTTACATTTTTGATCCCCCATTGGAGGTGCCTCGTGGTCAGATCATCATGTACGTATATATATAGTTACGACTTATATATATATATATCTCGCTTATCTTTGCTTTCATACAAATTATGTATCATATGCTTTAGGAATCATGTGATCACAGATTCAGCCTATTAGATCTGGATTCGATTCCCGTGATGGATATTTTCAGCTGTAAGCATCTTGTAAATTATTATGCGAAGTCTGAATTTCCTCAAATGGTTTTCATACCCACGAGGAAATCGACATTATTTTTGTACATTATTTTCTTATAGATGCTTCGCATCTCGAAATAAAATCAATCAAGCCGAACACTTAATAAAAATAGAAGTGTACAAGGTCTCAATTACTATTGAGCATCAGGGTTTGAAAAACCTTTTTTATAAAACATCATTGCTATATCTTGCTAAAAACTGAATTTTTAAATAAATTCAAACCATGTGAATATAGGTGCCAACGAGGCCTCGCATTACTTCCAAACAACAGCACATTGACCCAAACACACACACATTCAGATAATAGTTTCTTTAAAAGAGGCGGTCACCGTGGTAACACGGATGTCGGGGGGTGCCTAACACCTTCCCTTCGCATAATCATGTCCCCGGACCCTAGTGAATCTTGGTTTCACCGACCCATTTAGCAATGTCACATCACTGGGTCAATGTGCAAACCTTTTCTCGGTTGTATTGGTACAACCATTTAAAAAACCAACTGGCGACTCTTAACAGTCCATCGTCGACATTATACATGTCGGACCTTTTTCACTTGTTTTTTTAAACAAATCTCACCTAAAATGAGAACACCAAAGAACAAGTAACGGAAAGGGACAATTAAAAATCCCGACGTCGACAGGTGGCGACTCTGCTGGGGACACCAGTAAGAGGACTTAAGCCGCTATTACAATCTTTTCAAAATTGTTATCTACTTGTGTGTGGATGTTGCATTTACATTTATGATGAATGTGTGCGAATGTATTTATTTATTGCACTTAGTGCCTCGCACCATATATGCTTGTGATATTAGTGCTTTGCACATGTCATCATTTTCATACGGAAAGACGCGATGTATGTGAATGTATGTTGTGTGGTCCCTCCACTAGGAGGTTATCCCGTCGGTGTTTGATTACTAGACTCGTGGGAAGACTAATTCTCCGAGGCTCAGGAAAGGCACCACCCAAATTCGCTCCAGTTGAAAGACCGAATTAATTTCCCGTTGAGTAAATTGCGATGATTTGGGAACCTTCATGCCAAAAAGCCGCGAGAGTAACCTAAGATAGGTCAGCCTCTGATAAACCCAAAATGGAGGAAGGTCTCTTCATGCTCTCTCATTTCAATTACTTATAAATACAATTACTTGTAATTGCATTCCATATATTTCTCCATGTAATGAGAAATATGAAGAAATGTGTACACATACATAACATGCTATCCTGTATTACCAAACAGCTGACATCCGTTTTGCAGGATAAAATTCTTAAAATGGACACATCACATAGAATGTTATTATACACACATTCCATAAAGACTAAACTATGCAAGTCTTTCGCAGAGAACCAATTGGACCTACTACCCATCGAAATCCAAAAAGGTCATGACTACATTCAATCATGTAACATCCCAGACCAGATCCGACCTTAATCCGGTTTCTCAGAAAGAATTTGTGATTAAGCAAACAAATTACTGATTTGGTTGTTCTACTCAAAGAACTACACCGATCTACTCGGGGTCCAAAATACCCATACATGCCGAATCCTCTACACTGAGAAACGAATTCATCACAATACCTGAACTGCAGTTGGATACGACCAACAAAACTCATGATGCCACCCATCTCACATGAGATCCGGACACCGGCGACATCAAAAAGAAAGTCCTCCAAATGGAAGAGACCCTTCATGCTATCAAAGGAATTGGAACACACGCGAGTATTTCATATGCTGACCTTTGCATTTTCCCTGGTGTTCATTATCCAGAAAAGTATTAGACTCCTGACTTTGAAAAATATGACAGGTTAGGAGATCCTTACACACATTTAAAGGTGTTTATTAGAGAACTTGGATCTTATGCAGAGGACGAAAACCTCAGAATGCAAATGTTCCAGAAGAGTCTAACTGGAGAATCCCGTTCGTGGTACACAAGATTAGACAACTCAAGGATCCATAGCTGGGAAGAGCTAGCACACGCTTTCCTGACTCAATACAGCTTTCAGTCTCAGATGGCTCCTGATCGGTATCAAATTACCAAGATCAAGAAACAGTCTAACAAGTCTTTTAGAGAGTATGCTCAAAGGTGGAGATGGTTATGACTTTTATAGACATACAAGAAGCGCCTTTCTATGAAAGAGTTTTAGTCGAAATCGGTAAACCATTTTCTGAAATGGTCAAACATGGGTAGATGGCTGAGATGGGATTGAAGTCTGAAAAAATTCAAGACCTAACTGCCCTTAATGTTGTTGCTGATCACATCCAATCCAGAAATTATGGAAACAACCCCCAGAGGGTCCATAAAAAGAAAGAGGAAGATGTTTCCCTAATACTACAGGGTCAAAAAGGCAATCAGAACATGCCTATTCAAAGGAGAAACTACACTCCCTTTCAAGCAAAGTCTTCGAACCCTCCAATACCAAAAGGCGGAGAAGTCAAACACCCTCGAGTGTTCACACCCTTAGGGGACACACTCGAGAATATTCTCACTCTTCTGATAATATAGAAGAAAATTACGCATCTTCTTCCATCGGCCAGCCCTAATGGACAGGGTTTTAATGCTGTTTGGAAATGTGCTTATCATGCCGGGGCACCTGGACATGATACTCAGGATTGTTGGGCCTTGAAACACAAGATCCAAGACCTGATAGACAACTGTGAGATCGTGGTCACCAAACCAGATCAGCCTCACGTTCAAGACAACCCTCTTCCTCAACACAAAGAAGAAGAGGTCAACATGATCAATTGGAGCAATGGACAGAGTTCTAATTTCAACTGTGAATCCTCCCAGACCCTCAAAGACGACGTTGACAAATGGGATTATGCCAAGTTCCAGTTCACAATGGAATGAAAGGTGAAAGCTCTATGCAAGCAAATTGAGCAATTGGCAGAACTGGTGACATATCAACATCAAGTAACACGCTAGTTAATCAGTCAGGAGCATGCCAGTCTCCTACCTCTTGTCATGAATATTCCCTTATCACTTTCAGAAAATTAAATACTGGAAGACAAAGTGACAAAGAGAGCAAATGCCAATGCCCATTGGGATTTTGCTAACAAAAGGGAATTCACCTATTTAGGCCATCCTGTGGAACGAAGGTTAATTGGAGGTAAAAGGGAATTCACCTATTTAGAGCACATTGCGGTCTTATCCTCCGGATATATGCTAGCTGGAGTCTTGATAGATGGAGGTTCATCTCTAAATATTTGTTCATACGCTACCGTGGGGAAGATGAATATCAATCTCAACCGACTCCGGAGTAGCCATACTGTCATCAAAGCTTTTGACGGAGCTCACCAGAATTCGGTCAGAGTAGTTGAACTGCCAATCGAAATTGGTCCCCATACATTTTGCATATCCTTCCACGTACTCAAGATAGATTCGGGATACAACTTGCTCTTGGGATGACCTTGGATCCATATGGTAGGGGAAGTCCCCTCCACCCTTCATCATCAGTTGAAATACATTATCAACAATAGCCTAGTCACGGTCAACGCTGAACCAGAGTGTCCTCAACACAGGGACATGTCATTCATCAATGCCAATGCAGATGTTGAACCGATCAGTTTTTATGCCTTGGAAGTAATCAATACCCAATACCATGCTATTGGAATGCCATTTCCGGAACCCAAGATTTATGCCGAGGTAATGTCGGCTACTCAAGAAATGATGTCATTGGGTCATAAGCCGGGACAAGGGTTGGGTAAAAATCGCCAGGGTATCAAGTACCCAATTCAATTAACCAAGCAAACTGGAACAGCTGGACTAGGCTATTCTTCCAGTTCTAGTCATAGGAATCCTCATTAGCATCAGCAGATTCCTTCAGCTTCAACCATGCGGCATTTATCTTCGCCTGCAAACTCTGAGTCCGCATAACCTCCTGTAAAGGTGTCAGCCAATGTAATGGCTATGTTATTTCCCAAGCCGGTACCGGTAAAGGAGAAAGAACTCTTTATTTCAAACCCCGCAGTAGAAGAGGAGAAACAAAGAATTAAGCAAGACGTCATCCGAATGTTGTCAGGCATACACATCATCGTTCATGATGAACATACCAACAGATACACCCCAGACGATGATTGCCCAGACGTAATGGCCATCATTCGAGATAGGGAGGACGATGACAATCCCTCCATCACTGCAGTTTACCCGAACTTTGCCCTTGCCAATTGGAGCAGCACTCCTTGTATTGGTCGATAAGGGTAAAACGGACAGAAACTCTTTATGCCTGTAGATATCATAATTGCTTACTTTTTTGTATAGTATTACCAGTTTATTTTGCCAATATATGCTAACACTGTGTATGATCAAAACGTTTCTGACTTTTATGAATAAAGAATAATTTTCTCGAATTATATTTTTGAATATTATGGTATTGATTTGATATAATGTTATAGTTGTGGGTAATATTTATAAATTTTAGCTTTCCAAAATCTGTGAAATAATTGTTATATAATATTATGGTATTGATTGGTTATAGGAATATTCGTTTTAACGGGGAATATTATAAATATTCAATGACACAATCATTGGTGGACCCCTATTAAATGGAATTATTGTCCCCAATTGAAAAAATGAAAGCGATAAAAATACTTTATGAAAATAACGGCGGAGGTGTTCTGACCGTTAAAGCTGTTGAACTACCGGTAGTAAAAAATGCGATGTCTGGCGTAGTTACTGCGATAGCACGCGGTATTGATTATTGATGCTTCGTGAAAGTCACTCGGTTATACTCGATTATTACTCTGATAATTGTTGCATCATATTTCTCGTATTATTGATTCAATTATTATTACGATTATCATCGCATTATATGATATATTATTAAATCGATAATTGAGGCGATAAAGTTATTCATATTATTATTTGCAATATTGACATATCTAGAAGTTACATCGAGGAGAGAGGTTTGGTCACCTAATTGCGCGCATGATAAGGAGAAATCCTTATCGGAAAGCCCCTCTTTCACAGGAGCGACACAGTTGTTAAATATTGTGAATTATAATATTAATGATGAATAAGTTAGTGTTGATTAAAGATGAATTTTATAGTTCCATTGTGTTGGACTTATTTGTGTTAGTATAATTGATGTGCGGAGGATATATTGTTCGATTGGGTATTAGGGACACTTTTAGGTATCGAGATTACTATTCAGTTACTATTCATGAGTTACTATTCATGAGTTCTTATTCACGAGTTACTTATTCACGAGTTCTATTATTCACGATTCTTATTCACGATTCTTATTCACGATTCTATTCACCCGATTCTTATTCACTCTAGTATTGTGCATTCGGTTATTTGGGTACAATATTATTCCATGAGGAGATGTGCTAATTTTTGAATAGTTGGTTGAAGATATAATAGTAAATCGATATGGACCCATTGGTGGAGTTATAATAGTAAATCAATATGGATCATTTGGTTTAAAGTTTTAATAGTAAATCGGTATGGATAGTTGTTTTAAGTTTTAATAGTAAACAATATGGATCGATCGTCAGTTTAAAAATAGTAAATCAATCTGGACCAGTTCATGAATTAGTTCTTATTCATTCCATTCTTCTATAAATAGAAGCTCGTTCCTTCATTATTTCTTACGAATTCACTTTGAAACTCTAGAGAGAATTATAAGAGAACTTATAGAAAAGTATTACTACTTCCTACTCTTATATTAGGTTTCTTTTACGGTGAGGGATGTTATTTATTGTACTTTCATGAAGAGAACTTACATTATTCCATTATTTATTATTACATTGGAATAACTTTGTATCATGAGCTACCATACATGGTGACATTCTTCAATATTGACATTATTATTAATATATCACGTTCTTTATTTCTTAGGACTACCATTATTTATTATTACGTAGAATATCACATGCATGCGTTCTGGGGACTGGTTCCATTATTTATTATTACGCATGAAATATCACATGCATGCGTTTCTGTGGGACACTGGTTCCATTATTTATTATTACATGTGAAATATCACATGCATGCGTTTTGGTGGGACTGGTTCCATCCTTTATTATTACATTGGAATAACTTTTGCTGTCTTGCGATCTATCGCGTGCGTGGTGATTTCTTTTGTTATTCCATTCTTTATTATACTCGGTTTGGTTAAAACTTTGACTTCTATACCCATGAAATTAGTGGAATATCTTTGATATTTGCGCTTCATCGATATCTTTTCATGGAAATATTCTTGAGCATTCTTGAATTTTACTCTAAAAGCGATATCATGTTGACAATTTGGGCGTTATCGGTTCTAGATAAATTAATTCTTGAACTTGTTTTATTGAATTCTTATATCATTGTCATCATCCTCATGTTTATATTTTGTTGAAAGTCATACATGGCACATGTAGTGCATAGATGGACTTGGTATGATTATGACCGAGGATTATTGATTGTAATCATGGCCAGTAATATTACAAATGATGTGATAAAAAGTCCTCGTTGGCCGTAGTGCATTGATGGGCGATTGTTGGCATGATCATGACCATTAATGAATACCTGAAATATTCTTGGCGTAGTAGTGCATGGATAATTTGTGGTGGTGATACTAAAGAATATCCTTGGCGTAGTAGTGCGGGGTGATTCGATGATGTGGATTATTTATTAAGGCGAGTCCAGGCGATAAAAGTGATGAAAAACCTTTTAAATCATAGAAGATAGTAGATTTTATTCTCTACTTGACTCTTTTAATGGATTGCTTGTTCAATTGCATTAAACTTGATAGTTATTATATTTTATCGGTTTAACATTTGTTGAAGACTAACGATAAATTATTACGCATTATCTTAGTCATAATATTTCTTCTTGGGCTAGTTGAGCTCACCCTTTCTTTCCTTTGTTCTCTTGAGGAAATGAGAGCGTGGCGAGGACTAGTCGAGGAGCAGTGATGGTCTAGATGGTGCATTAGTAGTCCTCACTATTACGTGAAATAGTGTGATAATAATTGTAATGAGGACTCCTTTTGAGTTTGTATAATCTCTAGTAGACAATATTTGTATTCAAACTCACGGTTTATGTTTTTTGTCGTATTGTACCTGACGGTTGTATTATTAAGTTGTATTTGAATTACATACCATGTATCTGGCGACTCAAGATGGGTGATGTATACCTAGGGGGCGTCACGGTTGGTATCAAAGCTTAGGGATATGATCCACAGCTAAGATGTGAGAATAGAACTAGGAGGGAGAGGCGGGAATTCCTTGCTAGTATGACCTACCTAAGTTTTTTTTTGTATTTAATTGGTCGGTTAGAATATAGGGATAATATGTTACATGTCGATTAACCTTTTGTTTTGTGGCGATGTCTGAAAATGACATCCGAGAATGTTGAGAATAGCAATGATGGAGCACGATAGATTGATTCACCACATATCGATAATCGGGATAATGTGCATCGGGAGGCGACAATCCTCATGCAAACAACAACTTGACCAAATGATGAATGATGGAATGTTGGAGAGCTTTATCTGATTCATGCAACAATGAGCGAGGCGGCTCTGTCCAAAATGTAGGTGGAAACTCTGAAACTCTCGGACGGTCACCTTAAGCAGTTCGAGGCTGGGACCACGGGAGTTTATTGGAGAGCAAAACCACTAAAAAGCGGAAGCATGGATAAAAGCGAGATCACCAAGATATTTGATGTCTTGGGATGCTCAGAATGAGCAAAAGGTTCCTTTTGCTTGCCTTTATGTTGCGAGGAGGCCGATTCTTGGTGGGAATCGGTAAAAGCGTACTCGACTTTCTTGCTTGAAGATGTCTTGGGAAAGTTCGAAACTATTCAACGACAAGTACTTTCCCAAAGTATTAAATCATATAAAGAGGTGGATTTATCAAGTTGGAGCAAAATAATATGGCCAGTATGCGCGATATGAAGCTAAATTTGCGAGTTGTCGGTTTGCATCCCATTTGGTGGATAATGAGGAGAAATGGCGAATGTTTTTAAGAGAGTTTGAAACACGAGATCGTCGACATCTTATTTCTCGTAAAGCGTGTTTGTATTGAGATGTTGTAAATAGGGCTCGATTAGTGGAGTAGCGATAACGAGTCAATATGACGAAAGAAGCGATCGTGAAGTGACGACAACAAGCGTGGAGGAATCAACGGGCGAAATGGTAACCACTTGGTGGTAATCGAGGCCAAAACAATAAGAATGGACATTTCGAAGAGGAGATTCAATAATGATGGAAGGGCGTCGGCACACGGCACCGTTGTTAAGGAAGGAGAAACGACCACCTATCGTATGCTTCAAATCACGGAGGGAGGGACACATCGGTCAAAGCTGCGCGATGTTAGTCAAAGCGTGTTATAATTGTGGAAGAAGGTCACTTAGCTTGATTTTTTGTCGTTCACAGAAAACAAGTTCAGCTAGGATGGAGCACCAAAAGTAGTCCCGAAAAAGTCAGCCGTGGTCTGAGGAGGCGTTTGTTGTGACCTCCCGAAAGCAAGGAACGAATGAGGTCATCACGGGTAAGCTTATCATAAACTCTAGCGAAATCTATACTTTATTTGATCTGGGTTCTACCCATTCTTTTATTTCTCTACTTGCGCTCAGCGATTAAATTTGACTCGGGAGAAATTAGACTTTGACTTATCTGTGGAAACTCAGTTGGGAGAAACCTTCATTACATCCACTTGTTTATAAGTCTTGTTTGGTTCAAATCGGTATACACATTACACCATCGATCTTATTTCTTTAAAAATACTTGCGTTTGGCGTAATTCTAGGGATTGATTGGTTAACTACTCATCGTGCAAAAATTGATTGTTTTAAATGGGGTTGTTAGTTTCATATTCCTAATCAACCTATTATGCGAATTCAGCGACGAACCATTAAAAAATCATCACGGTCATTTCAAGCCATAAAAAGCTATTAGTTTATTGAAAAGCGGATGTCGAGCTTTCTTAGCTCATGTCATGATTTAAACAAAATCGTCGATTTTGAGCGATATTTCTATTGTTAATAAATTTCTGGCGTATTCACGAAAAACTTCTGGCCTACCCCAGGCGTGAAATTGAATTTTGTATCGACCTTGAACACGGTACAAAACCCATTTCAAAGCCCATATCGAATGGCTCTATTGAACTTGAGGTTAAAAGACCCATTTCTGAGGAATTGTTAGACATTGGTTTCATTAGTCTAAATATGTCTCCTTGGGGTGCTCTCATGTTACATTAAGTGAAGAAGAAAAAGATGGGAGTATCGACTTTGTATTGATTATCGAGGAGTTGAATCATGTCACCATCAAAATAGGTACCCATTGCCACGTATTGATGACTGTTTGACCCGATTGCAGGCGCAAATTCTTTTCAAAGATTGATCTTCGTTAGGATATCACCAATTGAAGATTAGAGCAGATGACATTCAAAAGGCTTTCTTTGAGAACTTCGATGCGGGCATTATGAATTCCTAGTCATGTCCTTTGGATTGACTAATGCTCCTCTTTGCCTTCATGGATATGATGAGCCAGTATTCGAGGAATATTTGGATCACTTTGTGGTGCGTCTTTATTGATGACATCCTTATTTATTCAAAAGTCGTGAAGATCATGAAAGCAACACTTGAGGTGACACTCCAAAAGCTTACGTGAATACAAGCTTTATGCGAGTTGAAGAAATACGAGTTACGGCTTGAGGAAGTAGCATTCCTTGGGCGCGTAGTATCAAGTCGTGGAATATCTGTTGACGGTGAAGATTGAAGCTATTGAAAGTTGGGAACAACCTAAATCGATGGCCAAAAATCGTAGCTTTCTCGGTTTAGGTTGGTTATTATCGGAGATTAGTGGAAGGATTTTCTCGAATCGCTACTCCATTAACTTCGGTGACTCGGAAAGATCTGAAAGTTCGGTTGGAGCGAAGAATGTGAGAAGAGTTTTCAAGAACTTCGAGAGGAGACTCATTTATTTTTGTTACGACAATACCATCGGCTCGGAGGATTTGTCATCTCTGATGATGCTTGAGCAAAAGGGTTGGGATGTGTTCTCATGCAACATGGGAAAGTCATAGCCTATGCCTCGAAGACAACTCAAAGAATATGAGAGGAATTATCCTACTCATGATCTAGAGTTAGCATTTGTTGTCTTCGCACTTAAAATTTGGAGGCATTACTTGTATGGGGAGAAAGTGGAGATCTTTACGGATCGTAAAAGCCTCAAATATTTCTTCACTCAAAGGAACTCGACATGCGACAACGGCGTTGGCTTGAAGCTGATGAAAGATTATGATCATACCATCGATACCATCTGGAAAAGCGAGCGTGGTAGGCGGCGCGTTGAGTAGAAGATCGTATATGCAAATCTGAGTGCGATATTGTCGTAAAAAGGCCCATTTGTGACTGACTTGCAAAGGATGGAGATAGAGTTAAAAACTCGAGGGACCCATGTGATGATGATGGCGAATATCTGAGTAGAGCAGACTTTAATTGATAAAGTTAAAGGCTGCTCGAGCTCTGAGACCGGGCGATCGTATGAGGAAGAAAGTCTGAAGGTGCTATCTAGGAAGCAAGAATCGATGAAGAAGGAATACTTGAGTCGACTCCGGACTTTGTGTTCCTAACGACCACGATTTAAAGTATAAAATCATGATGATGGACCTGACCTGACACACCGTTTGCAATCCATCACAGGGAGTACAAAATGTATCGTGATCTTGACATACATTTTGGTGGAAGCAATATGAAGAGAGAGATAGCGGAGTTTATCTCGAGGTGTTTAACTTGTCGGCGAGTCGGGCGAGCATCAAGTACCAAAAGGTCCATTGCAACCACTTGAAATTCGAATGGAAGTGGGAGCACATTACCATGGATTTTATTCTTTGGTCTTCCCAAGGTTTCTCAAGGCGTAGATGCGATTTGGGTCATTGTTGATAGATTGACCAAATCTGCTCATTTCTTACTGCGATCTGAGAAACTTATACACTTGAGCGTCTTGCTCGTATGTATATAAATGAGATTGTAAGGCGCATGGTATGCGGTATCCATAGTTTACGATCGAGACCCAAGATTCACTTCACGATTTTGGGTTAGTTTGCAAAAAAGCTATGAGCGCAGACTTACGATTTAGCTTCGGCATATCATCCTCGGGAGACGGATGGACGATCGGAGAGGACTATTCAAACTCTTGAAGATCTATTAAGACTACTGTGTCCTTGACTTGAGGAAGTTGGGACAAGTTCTTACCATTGGTGGAGTTTTCTACAACAACGATTATCAAACAAGTATTGGCATGGCTCCATTTGAGCGTTGTATGGAAGAAAGTGTCGTTCTCGGTATCTTTGGGATGAGGTGGGTGAAGCAGCGTTGTTGGGACCGGAGTTGATGCGTATGACTACTGAAAAAATTGAAGCGATCAAACAGCGTATAAAAACTTCACAAGATCGACAAAAGAGTTATCTTGATCTTCGCCGAAAGGGCGTAGAATTCGATATTGGAGATCATGTGTTGTTACGTGTTGCTCCATGGAAAGGAGTTCTGAGATTTGGAAAGAGAGAAAGCTCGATCCTCGGTTCATTGGCCCATTTTAATTCTTGGCGAGTGGGAGCTGTGGCTATAGACTACGCCTTCTGCTTGAAAGTATGTCTACGTGTTCATAATGTTTTTCACATATCTATATTACGTAAATATGTGAAAGACCCGAACCACATTATTGAGTTAGAACGAGACGAGATATAGGAAGATTTAGCGTATGAAGAGTTACTGTTAAAATCTTGGATAAGAAGGATCATATTCTACGCTCGAGGTTATACCTCAATCGAAGTTTTGTGGAGAAACCACGATGTGGAGGAAATGACTTGGGAGTTAGAATCTGAGATGAAATCGAGGTATCCTCATCTCTTGACATACCGGTATATACCTACCCTAATTTGAGGATGAAATTTCATAAGAAGGGAGGTTGTAAGACCCCAACTTTATGAATAAAGAATAATTTTCTCGAATTATATTTTTGAATATTATGGTATTGATTTGATATAATGTTATAGTTGTGGGTAATATTTATAAATTTTGCAAAATCATGAAGTTGTTATATAATATTCGATTGGTGGGGAATATTCGTTTTAACGAGGAATATTAAATACAATGACACAATCATTGGTGGACCCCACACGAAATTATTGTCGGATTGAAAAGCGACAAAAATACTTTATGAAAATAACGGTGGAGGTGTTACTGATTAAAAGCTGTTGAACTACCGGTAGTAAAAAATGCGATGTCTGGCGTGGTTACCGCGATAGCTTTACGGTATTGATTATTGATGCTTACGTGAGAAGTCACTTCGGTTATACTCGATTATTACTACGATAATTCTTTGCATCATATTTCTCGTATTATTGATTCAATTATTATTACGATATCATCGCATTATATGATATATTATTAAATCAATAATTGAGGCGGCAAAGTTATTCATATTATTATTTGCAATATTGATGATATACAGAAGTTACATCGAGGAGAGGTTTGGTCACTAATTGCGGCGCTTGATAAGGAGAAATCCTTATCGGAAAGCCCCTCTTTCACAGGAGCGACACAGGTTGTTAAATATTGTGAATTATAATATTAATGATGAATAAGTTAAGTGTTGATTAAAGATGAATTTTATAGTTCCATTGTGTTGGACTTATTTGTGTTAGTATAATTGATGTGGGAGGATATATTGTTCGATTGGGTATTAGGGACACTTTTAGTTATGAGATTCTTATTATTCTATTCATGAGTTCTTATTCACGAGTTACTATTCACGAGTTTCTATTCACGAGTTACTATTCATTCTATTCACGAGTTATTATTCACGAGTTTACTATTCACGAGTTCTTATTCACGATTTACTATTCACTTCTAGTATTGTGCATTCGAATTTTTTTTGTGCAATATTATTCCATGAGGAGATGTGCTAATTTTTTTTAGTTTGGTTGAAGATATAATAGTAAATCAATATGGATGGTTGGTGGAGTTATAATAGTAAATCAATATGGATCATTGGTTTAAAGTTTTAATAGTAAATCGGTATGGATGATTTGTTTTAAGTTTTAATAGTAAACCAATATGGATCGTCAGTTTAAAAATAAATCAATCTGGATAGTTCATGAATTAATTCTTATTCATTCCATTCTTCTATAAATAGAAGCTCATTCCTTCATTATTTCTTACGAATTCTTTGAAACTCTAGAGAGAAATTATAAGAGAACTTTATAAAAAGTATTACTACTTCTTCCTACTCTTATATTAGGTTTCTTTTACGGTAAGGGATGTTATTTGTTGTACTCATGAAGAGAACTTACATTATTCCATTATTTATTATTACATTGGAATAACTTTTATATCTGTGAGCTACCCTATACGTGGTGACATTCTTCTAATATTAGTTCTTTATTATTACGTTGAATATCATATCACATGCGTTTTTATGTGGGACTGGTTCCATTATTTATTATTACATGGAATATCATGCGTATTCGTTTCTGGACTCACAATATCAATGCTTTATTATTACATTAATATCACATGCATGCGTTCACGTTGGACTGGTTCCATTATTTATTATTACATTGGAATATCACATGCATGCGTTTTTGGCGGGACTGGTTCCATCCTTTATTATTACATTGGAATAACTTTTGCTGTCGATCTATCATCGCATGCGTGGTGATTTCTTTTGTTATTCCATTCTTTATTATACTCGGTTGGTTAAAACTTTGACTTATACATACCCATGAAATTAGTGGAATATCTTTGATATTTGCGCTTCATCGATATCTTTTCATGGAAATATTCTTACGAGCATTCTTGAATTTTACTCTACTAAAGCGATGTCGTGTTGACAATTTGGGCGTTATCGGTTCTAGATAAATTAATTCTTGAACTTGTTTTATTGAATTCTTATATCATTGTCATCATCCTCATGTTTATATTTTGTTGAAAGTCATACGTGGCTTTTGTAGTGCATAGATGGACTTGGTATGATTATGACCGAGGATTATTGATTGTAATCATGGCCGTAATGTTACAAATGATGTGATAAAAGTCCTCGTTGGCCGTAGTGCATTGATGGGCGATTGTTGGCATGATCATGACCATTAATGAATACCACGAATGTCCTTGGCACGTGGTGCATGGATAATTTGTGGTGCGTGATGATCTTAAAGAATATCCTTGGCCGTAGTAGTGCGGGGGGTGATTCGATGATGTGGATTATTTATTAAAATTTGAGTCCCAAGATAAAAGTGATGAAAAACCTTTTAAATCATAGAAGATAGTAGATTTTATTCTCTACTTGACTCTTTTAATGGATTGCTTGTTCATTGCGATTAAACTTGATAGTTATTATATTTTATCGGTTTAACATTTGTTGAAGGCTAACGATAAATTATTACGCATTATCTTAGTCATAATATTTCTTCTTGGGCTAGTTGAGCTCACCCTTTCTTTTCTTTGTTCTCTTGAGGAAATGAGAGCGTGGCGAGGGACTAGTCGGGGAGCAGTGATGGTCTAGATGGTGCATTAGTAGTCCTCACTATTACGTGAAATAGTGTGATAATAATTGTAATGAGGACTCCTTTTGAGTTTGTATAATCTCTAGTAGACAATATTTGTATTCAAACTCACGGTTTATGTTTTGTCATATATTTTAGTATTAAGTTGTATTTACGTACCATGTATCTGGCGACTCGAGATTGTGTATTATTAAGTTGTATTTGAATTACATACCATGTATAATCTGGCGACTCAGATGGGTGATGTATACCTACACATGCATAATAAGTAGCGATGCCATAGGCTTGCATCTTTGAGACGACGAAAGGATGATAGTGAAAGTAGTATGCACACAAAGTAGCAAATCATGTTTGATGATAAAGCGTATACTTTGTAACAATCTTATTCATTTATTAATAAAAAGTATTAATTTATTAAAGGCTTTTAATTATCTACATGATGTTGTTTTATAATATGTGATAAACCCGTAGTTTTAAGCAATGCTTTTAGAATAATAATGATGATCATTCTAATGAGATCTAAATTCTTAGAAAGCTTAAAACTAAAATAGTTTCCCAATCGTTGGATTACTAAATTGGGGATTAGTGAATCCGGATAGATTGGTACATCGTTGCTTGCTTTCGTTGGATGAGGATGATTGATCTCATGATCATTTGTGTGGAACACTAAAAGCAGTAGTATGTAGGTGCTTATTAGAGAATAAGTTCCTTTGAGCATTGGCTCATTAAGGAATACCTAATGGAGTTTTACTTTTGTCGATAAGGAATTCTGTAGTGATAGTAGTCTGAAGTGATCCTTGGACTTGAGATCATCATAGTATCTTGTGTATGATGAGTTATACTTTGACTTATTCCTTAAGACCCTTAGGGTATATCAAATGGTATGCTTGGGTATAATAAGTTATGCATGGAGATAATGTATGATCGATAAAGAATCTACCACTTCTATTAAAGAAGAGAAATGTCTATGTGATTAGATAAATGACAACCCGTAGTCCTTGGCGGCGAATGAAATTAGAAAGGAGTTTCTAATTTGCATTATTTAGAGTTGTGCGTTTAAGAGTCGAAATACATATAATTAAATAAAATAAGACTTGTGATAATTCCATATCTTATATTTAATTGGGACATTGTATGGTGGAAGGATTGAATTATCGGTAACTATTTACTCGAAAGGTTCTTTTAATGATTAATGTTGAAATCTATATTATCTGGAAAGTGGTTGATCATTGGGAGAACTTATCCACATTGTAGAATAAATATTATTTATTTAAATAAATTAATTGTTTAATTTATTTATTTAAATAAGATTAAATTGATTCTAATTGATTTATTCACAATGGGTTTAATATGGAGAACCTAAAGGGTCACACCATAAAAGGAAGAATAATTATTTAAGAAGTTAATGGCATAATCGTAATAATATGTTAAGTATATTTAATTTAATCTATGGTGATAGAATAAATTAAATAAACTTAATATTATTATTTAATATTTTAGAAATATTAAATATAAATTAATAAGAGAGTCTTATTAATATTATTACAATTATTATTATTTTAATTTCTAAAAGAGTTTAGGAATTAATTTAATATAAGTACTCTCATTTATTCTAATAGGATTAGGAGGAAAAATTAATTAAAGGAGTTTAATTAATTATCCTAATAAGATTAGGGCCCCATTTAATTAAAAGAGTTTAATTAAAAATACCTTATTTTAATAGGGTTACTTGATATCTTTATAAAAGAGAGTCTTATATGGGATATATCAAATATCGTAATAATTCCAATAGTTGGGAGAATGCGCCTTTTCTATATAGAGATAGAAAAACTAGGGTTTAGCCACCACCCATCTTCTTAAATCTTTCTTCTTCTTCCTTGGTGGATCACCTCTGAGGCCCGAACACTTGGGTGGCTAACGTTGATCGAAGGAAGGAACCAAGCCGGTGGAATTGAGTTGAGCGAAAAAGATTTGGAGGTGAACTTGTACGAGGAAGCTCGATCTTGAGGTATGATTTTATTCTTTATCTTTTCGTTTAATTAATAATTGTGCGTAAAGGGTGATCAGGGTATATGGTTTGTAAAATTTTTAAAACTACGATTTTTACGTTTTAGCACTTTTTTTGAATTTGATTGCGTTCTTGAATATTACAAACCGAACGATGGTATCGAAAGCCCGAACCTTTATATCTGAATTATTAATTATTTTAATTTGATATGTATATTGATATGTGTTTAGAACAATTTAATTGGGCATAATTTTATTGTATAAAATTTATTAAAAAAAAAAAAAAAAAAAAATTTTATCAAATAAAATTTTGAATTGTGTGATTTAGTTGTGTCTTTCGAGGAGACTGATTTGGATTCGTATTATGATAGCTAAATATATATAACCTTATCATAGTTCATATGACATTCCGTTAATTACGACTTAAAATTATAATAATTATATATATAATAGTTATATATTATAGATAATACCTCTGTAGCATATTAATGCTTAAGTCATATCTTAGTTATATATATATATATATATATATAGTATATATAGAATTTTAATAAAGTATATAATGCTTGGTTATATAATATAGAATGACTTATATATTTTATAAATATAATATATATATATATATATATTTTAATATATATTTATAATTAAAATAAAATGTTTATTTTAATTTTAAAATAAAATATTTATTTTAATTTTAAAATAAAAATATTTATTTTAATTTTAAAATAAAAAAAATATTATTTTAATTTTAAAATTGAATTTCATTCTTGCTAACTAATTAGAGTTGGAATTGGATTTTATGATAACTAATTGGAGTTGAAATTGGATATGAAATTTTCATATTAAAAATAAAGGAGTTTATTTATGAATAGGAAAAGTAAATCCATCTTTCCTTAAATAAAGGAGTTTATTTAGATATGAAATAAGATTTCATATTATTCAAAATAAAGGAGTTTATTTGTGAATAGGAAAAGAAAATCAAATGTTTCCTTTAATAAAAGATTTTTTTTATATGGAATTGGATTCCATAATTAATTAAAATAAAGGAGTTTATTTTGATTAAAATTTTGATTAAAATAAAATAGTTTATTTTATTCAAAATTGGATAAATTAAAATAAAATAGTTTTATTTTGATTTAAATTTGGATTAAAATAAAGGAGTTTATTTTGATTCAAAATTAGATTTTATACTAACTAAATTTGCCCATTAAATGATATCAATATATATATTAAATGTTTATTATTAATATAAGATGAATGTTATTTATTGATGCGTATGATGATGTGTATGATAATAAATGGGATTGATTATGGACTATTGACGATGTGATTGGATTTTATTTTAGTTGGATGCATGAATGTATGGGTTTTATTAAATGGGGTTGCTGCGTGCCTCGTCTTCTCTAATTTTTCTTAATGTAAATTCTATCTCCTCTCTATATACTTCCCTTGGCTAGCGATCGAGGTTTCTATTTATTTTAAATAGTTTTGTAATAGGAATAGTTAGAATTAATTTTGAAGAATTGGAGATCGAGGAACGAGGAGGCTTGAAGACCCGTTTTGTAATGGAGCTTCGGGTTTAAATGTAATAGTTATATTTAAATATTATTTCTTGCACCCCTAGGGTTTGACCTTTTGGTTCACTTGGTGGCTCTAGTGAACGAAACTAGAATAAAAAGTCCATAATCAATCAAGGGTAGAATATAGTATTCTATATGTGCATGCTTATACTATATATATATATATATTATGCAAACATGCTTGCATGTTTATTAATATAATGCGTATTTTATATATATATATATGTAAATGCAGCTTAAGCAAGATGAGACAAATTAATAACAAACCCTCGATTTTTTTATATTAAGTCTAGCGTTCAAGATATTTGGAATATCGAGCGTTAAGCCTTCTAGCATGATAAAATTAATAGAGTATTAAATATTTAATATGAGTTTGTTGTGTCACCACAAAAAGCAGTATTAAGTATTTAAGATGTTAATTTATCACATTTGATGCTTATAAAGAAAATTGAACAATATTGTTTTGTTGTGTCACCACAAGGATGATATTTTCTTTTTTTGAATATATGGAGTGCTAGGTGGGACTTAACTTGGATAATTTTGATTCGGATGTGCCACCACTTGATCAAAATAATCTAAGAGGCAAAAGAAAAGGTTGCATAGTTGATGTAATTGACAAAGTTGTCTACTATTTATTTATATATAGTTTGTTGTGTCACCACAAGGCTATATACATTTGAAATGGGATCCTTATTCTCACTAGCAAATCTTTAATTAGATTTTGCTTAGAACTATATAAGTGAGGTAATATAGTTTGAAGAAAATAGTGGGAGATACCAATTTAAAACAAGACCTAAATTATTTTGGTAATTAATAAAAGAATGTATGTTAAAATGTTGTTAATTACAAATTCATTTCTGAAATTTTACAATGTCTAAAATTACTATCATTGCGAAGCATATTAGATGCTAAATTAACGGGGCCAAGAATTAAGCGGATTGGTTAAGGAATTTGAGAATAGTTCTCATGGTGAAAAGCTATCTTATGTCATGTCGCTTATCCTGCAATGGTTGCGAACAATGCCTCTGAGGAAGAGATTGCTACTTTTAGAAAGTGGCGAGATGATGCCTGATTGGCTCGATGCATCATGCTTTCGCATCCATGAGTAACGAGCTTGACGTCGTCGACATGAAACTATGGATGCTCTCTTATATTCATGCACATCAGTAGTTGATGGTGAGGAAAATGGGGTGATAGATATCGGATATCTAAGGAGCTCTTAGATCTAGAATGGCCAATGTAGCTATGATGCAGACAAAAAAGTTCTTAACATAATCAATTTGATTGATCGATTAGAACAATTGGTTTTGTCGTGGATGGAGAGTTGAGCGAATTTGATCTTGCACTCACTCCGGGACTCCTTTCACAATTGTTGTGAATTTTTCATATAAACAAGCTAGATATCGGCCTCGTGATTTGCTTAACATGTTGAAAAATGTTGAGTCACTTTCGACTAAGAAAGATCAAGTCTTCTTGGTAGGGGCGAAGGATCTTACGAAAGAAGAGCGATTCAAAGAAGGTAAATGAAAGGCAAAAACAAAGGATAATAAGAACAAAAGCGTCTGGGATAGCAAAGGTTTGCTTCCCTTTGCAATAAGCACAGGACCTTTGGAAAAGCTGCTGAGAAGCATCTTGCGAGAGGCTAACGAAAAAAGCTTAGTGAAGTTTGATTACTGAAATACAAATTTGTTCATGATTTAAAATAATTTTTCTTTAAATCGAGGTTCTACTTGGGTATTGGATCTGAAGCTTTGGTTATCATAAATATAGATTTATGAAGGGACCAAGCGAAGTAGAAAGCTAAACAAATATAAGTAATCTATGTGTGGGGAATGAAGCAAAGGTTGCTACATTAGCCATAGAAACTTATAGTTTAGCAATGCTACTGAAGGCGATCTATTAAGTCGATAAGTTGTTATTGTATTCCGGTTCTTGTTGAAACATTATTTCCATTTTATTGTTGAACAATGAAATCTTTGGTATTATAATTAAGAACAATTGTTGTTATTTATAATAATAATGTTTTGTATAAATGGAATATTACTTAATGGATTTTGTATACTTGACTTACGTGAAAATAATTTTACAAATTGAACAAACTAGTATAAGAAAAGGAGATGATCATTGAAGAGTTGAATGTGTGTATTTGCTTGAAATACAAGTGTGAATTATTTGAAAGGTTCAAAGAATTGAAAGTGAAACAAATTGACAAAGTATTAAGATTCTTTGATTAGATCGAGGAATAAATACTTGAAGCGATAAGTTTCTAGATCATCTCAAATGGTTTTCTCATAATGGAAACATCGTCTGTGATAATTGATTGATGTATCTGAATGGAAAATTCGTACCTTGTTGGACATGGTGCGGTCCATAATGATTTTCTGAGCATTCGGTATCCTTACAGGATCATGTCCACAGAAATGGTACGCATATCTACGGAAAAGGTAACCTCAAAATCCCCCGAAGACTCCATAAAAGTTATGGGCGGGGGAGGATTCTAATCTTAAGTATGTTAAGATAAGGGGTTGTCGACTTATGTGAAAAGGTTTGAAAAGGATAAGCTTGGGACAAGATTTGACAAGTGTCGATTTGTGGGACATCTAAAGTAAGTTTAGGGTATATGTTCTATAATTCTACTTAGCAAAAGGTGTTTGTTGTAAAACACATTGCCTACAGATAAAGGTGTTTATCATTGAAGGGGCTAGTGGGAGGATAATAGATCTTGAAGAGTTCGAGAACCACAAAATCTTATAAAGTCGAATAAGAGGAACACATAGATAGACTATTATACCTGGCAATTCATAAATAAATCTAGAATAGTCTAGAAGAAGATACCTGGAGGTATGGATTCATCATGGATGATGATGATGAGAAATGCGCATCATAGAAGATGATGATCGAGAGTTACATCTGATGAGGTAAGAGTTCTAGTGTGTATGAAAAGATTCGATTGGGGCGTCGTGACATTCCTAGTATTATATGTTGATATCTACGGATGAGGAATGACATACCAATGCTACAATCGAGTAAAGATAAAGTTGTCTAAACATTCCTCCATGAATGATTTGGGAAGAGTATCTTAATTGGGGATAAAATCTATATAGATAGATTTAAAGGATGCTTTCGACTTAACCCGAGGCGCGTATATTCATTTGATGCTAAAATCGTTTTAGCATGGCAAACTCAAGAGATGTCTCATGTTGATGAGCTATGGGTGTATCTCTCTTTATAGTCCCCACAGACTCACGAAAGAGAGATCGCATAGTGGTATCATGTATGCAATGAAATATCTGAGACTAATGTTGATCGGTCGTATTATGGAGAAGTTCACTTTGTAAGTCGGTGAAAAACATCTTAAAGTTCTTAACTTGGCACTAAGGATGTGATCATATTCATGGTGGGTGCGAATTAAAACTAGAGGCTTTATGAGACTCAGAGTTTTTCAGACCAGACGAAGATGACGAAAATCCACTTTAAGGTAAAGTGTTACCTTGAGCGATGGTGTGCGAGTGAATTGGAAAGGTTCTAAATAGCAAAAGGTTCTTTGGTTTAGTGATAAAGACAAAGTATATAGCTATAAATGAAGGCTGCAGTTGATTGTTTGGATTAAAAGTTCATTCTGAGACTAGGAATAGTTCTAAGTCTCATCTTGGATCTAAACATGTGTTGTGGCACTTTCATTTGATTATTAGAATCATTGAAAGATGGGAAATCACTATAGAGATAGTGGACTCTCATGAACAACATTACATATCCATTAACTAAAGCTTATCCAACGGCGGGATAATGCGTCACTTAGAGAAGAAGAGTATGAGATACCATGACGATTGGCTTTAGTGCAGTGGGAGATTGAAAGTAGTATGCACACAAAAGCCAATCATGTTTGATGATAAAGCATATACTTTGTAACAATCTTATTCATTTATTAATAAAAGTATTAATTTATTAAAGGCTTTTAATTATCTACGTGATCTTGTTTTATAATATGTGATAAACCCGTAGTTTTAAGCAATGCTTTTAGAATAATGATGATGATCATTCTAATGAGATCTAAATTCTTAGAAAGCTTAAAACTAAAATAGTTCCCAATCGTTGGATTACTAAATTGGGGATTAGTGAATCCGGGATAGATTGAGTACATCGTTGCTTGCTCGTTGGATGAGGATGATTGATCTCGTGATCATTTGTGTGGAACACTAAAGCAGTATGTAGGTGCTTATTAGAGAATAAGTTCACTTTGAGCGTGGCTCGCTAAGGAATACCTAATGGAGTTTTACTTGCTTTGTCGATAGGAATTCTGTAGTGATAGTAGTCTAGTGATCCTTGGACTTGAGATCATCATAGTATCTTGTGTATGATGAGTTATACTTTGACTTATTCCTTAAGACCCTTAGGGTATATCGAAGGGTATGCTTGGGTATAATAAGTTGTACATGGAGATAATGTATGATCGATAAAGAATCTACCACTTCATTAAAGAGAAAATGTCTATGTGATTCGATAAATGATGACCCGTGATCCTTGGCGGCGAGAATGAAATTAGAAAGGAGTTTCTAATTTGCATTATTTGAGTTGTGCATTTAAGGTCGAAATACATATAATTAAATAAAATAAGACTTGTGATAATTCCATATCTTATATTTAATTGGGACATTGTATGGTGGAAGGATTGAATTATCTGATAACTATTTACTCGAAAGGTTCTTTAATGATTAATGTTGAAATCTATATTATACGGAAAGTGGATTTGATGTTGGGGAGAACTTATCCTATTGTAGAATAAATATTATTTATTTAAATAAATTAATTATTTAATTTATTTATTTAAATAAGATTAAATTATTCTAATTGATTTATTCTGGCCGGTTTAATATGGAGAACCTAAAGGGTCACACCATAAAAGGAAGAATAATTATTTAAGAAGTTAATGGCATAATCGTAATAATATGTTAAGTATATTTAATTTAATCTATGGTGATAGAATAAATTAAATAGCTTAATATTATTATTTAATATTTTAAAAATATTAAATATAAATTAATAAGAGAGTCTTATTAATATTATTACAATTATTATTATTTTAATTTCTAAAAGAGTTTAGGAATTAATTTAATATAAATACTCTCATTTATTCCTAATAGGATTAGGAGGAAAATTAATTAAAGGAGTTTAATTAATTATCCTAATAAGATTAGAGAGCCCATTTAATTAAAATAGTTTTAATTAAAAATACCTTATTTTAATAGGGTTACTTGATATCTTTATAAGATGAGTCTTATATAGGATATCAAATATCAACTCGTAATAATTCGATAGTTGGAGAGTGCGCCTTTTCATAGAGATAGAAAAACTAGGGTTTAGCCCACCACCCCATCTTCTTGAATCCTTCTTCTTCCTTGGTGGATCACCTCTGAGAGCCCGAACACTTGGGTGGCTAACGTTGATCGAAGGAAGGAACCAAACCCGGTGGATTGAGTTGAGCGAAAGGATTTAGAGGTGAACTTGTACACGAGGAAGCTCGATCTTCAAGGTATGATTTTTATTCTTTATCTTTTCGTTTAATTAATAATTGTGCGTAAAGGGTGATCAGGGTATATGGTTTGTAAAAATTTAAACTCTGATTTTTGCGTTTAGCACTTTTTGCAATTTGATTTTTTTGAGAATATTACAAATCGAGCAGATAGAGGCGAGCAAGCTATCTATTACCTCGGCAAAATATTTAGCGGCGGTGAACCTGATGTACCTCGATTGAGAAGACTTGTTGTCTTTAGCATGGGCGTCCATGAGGTTCTGACATTACCTCCATGGTCACCTGACCCGTCTTATATCTGCGTGGATGCATTAGGTTTTGTAATATTACATATGCGCGATCAAATTTGCATAAAAAGTGCGGGCGTGTAAAAATCGAGTTTAATCGATTTACAAACCGTATGCGGATCATCTTGAATTATTGATTAAGCGAATAAGCAATCATACCCTAAATCGAAACTGGTTTGATCGTTCTTGAATCACCGAGTTTAGATTCGCTTCTGATCAGCGTTAACCCGAAATGTTAACGAGAAGAAAGAAAATTGAAAGATGGGTATTAACTCGACCTGGTTTTTAGCTAACTATAGAAAAGGTATCTCTCTCAACGATTGGAATTATAATAAATATGTTGAAAAATCGACAACCCCACCCCCGTAATAAGACTCCTCTTATTTATAGATGTGGGCGACCCACATAACAATTAAGGAATTGGGTTTTATTTAATTAATTAAATTCTTTTAATTAATTAAGCTCCCTAATCTTATTAGGGATAATTAATTAAACTCTTTTAACTAATTTTCCTTCACAATCTAATTAGGAATAAATGAGAGTACTTATATTAAATTAATTCTAAACTCTTTTAGAAATTAAAATAATAATAATTGTAATAATATTAATAAGACTCCTCTTATTAATTTATATATTTAATATTTCTAAAATATTAAATAATAAATATTAAGCTATTTAATTTATTCTATCACCATAGATTAAATTAAATATACATAACTATATTATTACGATTATGCCATTAACTTCTTAAATAATTATTCTTCCTTTTATGGTTGTGACACTTTGGGTTCTCATATTAAGCTATTTGTGAATAAATCAATTAAAACAATTCTAATCTTATTTAAATAAATAAATTAAACAATTAATTTATTTAAATAAATAATATTTATTCTGATGGGATAGCGAATAGAGTCGTCAAACTTTAAGCGTCGGTGCCATATGGGTTAATTTAAATGCGATATCGATAGCATGATCCTTTTTGAATGAAACTATGTCATGGAATCTATCGTAAGAGAACTTGGTGTCATCCGTGAATTGTCATTAACGCAGCGATCATAGTGAACATCTCTGTAAATTGCCAAAATCATTATCGGTCAAATATTTGATTAATCGTATACGTATCTTAGCGTCTTCTCCTGTTGATTCTCTTCAGATGTATCCATCTCATCGACAATTAGATGCCATGCTAATATTTGGCATCAAGATTGAAATCTATCTATGAATATAGCATCCCATTGGAGAATATTTAAAATCACCTTGATTAACTTAGTATATTATTATCCGTCAACCAATATATCGACATATATCTTAGAAATTTGATAAAACGACCCTTTATACAAAATTCTCTTATTTTGATAAAATCAAGCTCTTTTGATTGCCTCGAATGTTCCGTATTTGAAACTTGCTTCGATCCATTTCTACGGTGTCTGCAACACTTACCTCATCGTATGTATGCTGGATCGTCATCTTACATGATGTGTACCTCATCATCATCATCTATGATGAATCCATTACCTCCGGTATCTTGATGCTATTCGGACTTACGATTCGGTTGTGAGTACAATAGAATTCTGTCTACTGAGGTTCCTCTTATTTGACTTATAGTGTTTTGTGGTTCTTGAACTCTTGAGATCTATTATCCTCCACTAGCCCCTTGATAATAAACACATTTATCTTAGAAGCGTGTTTTTGACAATGAAACACCTTTTATAGAAGTGGGATTATAGAACATATACCTAAACTTACTTTAGGATGTCCCACAAATTGTACTTGTCGAATCTTGTCCCAAACTTATCCTGAAAACCTTTTCACATAAGTTGGATGACCCCTTATCTTAACATACTTAAGATTAGGAATCCTCCACATCCATAACTTTTATGGAGTCTTGGTAGGATTTTGAGGTTACCATTTTAAGTGAATGTCACGACCATTTCTAGGACATTATCCCCGGAAGAATCTTTGGAATGTCGGTAAAATCATTATGGATAGTACCGTATTCCAACAAGAGTGCGATTTTTCCTTTCGAGATACATCGATCGATTATTACGTGTCGGGAGGCGTCCATTATAGAAAAACCATTTGAGATGATCTAGAAACTTATTGCACAAGTATTTATTCCTTGATCAATCAAAGAATCTTAATACTTTGCCAATTTGTTTCCTTACGAATTCTTTGAACTGAAATAATTCTTGTATTCGACAAATACATACATTCGACTCTTTGAATGATCATCTCCTTTTCTTATACTAGTTTGTTCGATTTGCAAAATATATTTTTCACGTAAAATCAGTATACAAAATTTATTAAGTAATATTCGATTCTATAGCGAAACATTATTATTAAAATAGAACAACAATTGTTCTTAATTATAATACCAAAATTTTATTGTCCAATGATAAAATAGAAATAATATTTTAACAAATTTGGAATCTGATATGACTTATTGACTTAATAGATTTGCGGTAAGCGGTCTTTAATAATTCATTCGATGAAATTATCGATGAATTATTAAAGTTTATCATTCGTGATCGATTAAAATGATCTTTCATGGCTATCAGATTTATCATCTTGGGTGACTTGATTCTTTGCTATCAAAATGATATTTGAAGCGTAAAGGATCCTCCTTTAAACAGATTAAACTCAGATAATGATGGAGATATAAATATATGAATAATAGGAAACAGACCATTTTAATTAGAATCCAGGATGTCTTATTCATCCATTCACGACTTGTATGAATAATGAAATTAGACATTCCATTTAAAGGACAATTAGAATAAACTCCTTTAAATTATGAAATTCCTTTATTTAAGGAAAGATATCTCTTTACAAACCTTTATTTTGGAATAAATAACATTTGATAATTTATTCTATATTTTATATAATTATATGTATTTGGTTCCTAATATTATGATATATATTAATATTGAAACACTTTTTTGATTTTCATTAATATACTTAATATAACCTTTTTTTTAAGTTAAAAATGATTTAGATTGCCTTTTCTATTAATTCGATTATTTATTTTTTATTTAAAAATGATCTTTTTTGATCGAAATAAAACAACGATATAATTTTCGAATTATAATTGCATTATATATTATAATAATATAGTGAAATATAAATTTATTGGCATATATTATAAAATCGGATGAGCTACCTCCCATCCGGCATCCTTGGTATCGACATATCGAGAATATCTACGAGATGGATCTACACTGGTGAGCCGAGAAAAGCGGATCCATCGACTTGCTATGAAATTCTACAGTGGAGATCGCTCTACAAAGAGATGCGGACTAGGTCTCCTCGGATGTTTAGACAAAATCGAAACCCGAAGCTTATGGATGAAATCCATACGTGGTCTGTTGCCCCCTCATGAAAGTCAAGGGCGGGCATTATTAATTTGTCTCTCAAAAGTGATTGCAATGACCCGCGTCGGAGATCTTGTCGATTAATCGAAATTCATGGAATTCATACACGCCCTCAGAACTCCTGACATGAGTTCACTTGGCCGCTTTCTCAATGTAGGGAATGAGGCGTTATGTCGGACCCGATTAAACCTAAAGCATAATGGTCGTGATTTATCTTCACCATGATGTTCTACTTCACCAAGTGGGTGAAAGCGACCCCTCGCTTCCCGGGGTTACTAAAAATAAATCATGCGCTTTCGCCGAAAGCAATGTCCGTTTATTCGATATAAATGACCCGGAGGTGATTGTGATAGAACCGATCTTACAGAACCTCGGGGAACAAAATGATGGAGAATTATCGCGATGAAATTCCACATCAAACATCTTAACTCGTCATCTATGGACTTAGAAGATGAATGGAGTGTATTGTGGCGGCTACTAAAACATCGAGAAGATTATCTCAAAGATGTCCCACTTGACGAAAGAATGGCGACTTATGGCCTCTTCTGCATTGTGCTCTGAGGAACCTAATCTGCGCGCTTCAAGCGGCAGACCCCTACGCACCTTAACCTATGGGATGGGCGATTGCTCCCCATAGAAGTTGAGAATGGAATCCACCGGAGTGTTGATATAGGCGGCTCGGTGGATGAAGACAGTAGATTACGATTAGCAAGGTATCACCAATTATCTACAATAGGCGAAAGAGGCGAGCGGCGTATATCTTCCATGGTCGAGTTATGTCGAATGAAAGAGATCGCGAGATCCTACAGACAAAAAGTCACAGCTACGTGATTCAAACAGCGTGACTTGGTTTGAAGAAGATCATTATGACGCAGGTCAATCTGAGGGAAAATTAAACTCCTAGCCCGGAAGGCCCATTTGTTGTCGAAAGTATTGACGAATGGCTCTCGGATTGCAAGAAATGAATGCGACGATGAATTTCCACAACTCATCATTTCGAGGACGCTGAAAAGCTGATACTTATGCTCTGAAGTTACCATCAGCGAAACACCGGTGTTGGACCATCGAATCACGGTCATTCTGGTTCTTTAACCTTTTACCGCATCCTGACTCTTCACACTTTTCGAGGAAAACATACTTTTTCAAGCCGGTGACTTGTAAGCTTCTTGCGTTCACTGCGTTCTGACCTTAGGTCGTTTACCTCTGGATTGAACCTCTCGCGTTTTGCGGTTTGGCTACCCATTACATGGGGATCAAACTTCTCGCTGCCCTATCAGTTTATCCTCGACTTTGGGATTAAACTTTCTCCTCCCATGATCGAACCTTTTGCGTGGGATCACGCTTTTCTTCTCGCCACACGAGGGGCGAACTCGTCGACTTGATCTCCTCTTGATAGGATGCGTGGCGACCATTTTCATATGGCCGGTCAATATAAAAAAACAACAAAAACATTTCTACCCCCTTACAAAAAAAAAACAACAAACATTCTACACCATTTTTACCCGTATACGACATTGAACCTCTTACACGAGGTTGAACTCTGTGAACACGATCTCTCTCTTCATAGAGGATGCGTGGCTGGCCATTCATGGTTGGTCTCACCCCTGCAAAACATAAGCCCTTGTGGGTAGTCTGGGATCAAACGTCGAATCCACTACATTTCGTGATTTGACCGGACGAAGGGATGGAATTACGAACTCCTCCCGAATAGGAGTTAAATGACCCGTCTGGCTAGCAGTCGTACCTTGAAAACGACACCAGATCCATAAGAGATGGAATTAGCAAGGCTTCTCCTAAAAATGAAATCGGCAACCATCGTAGTGCGGTCGATCTCGAAGAGGAAAGCCACCTTCCTCTCCTACGTTTCCGGCATACAGAAACCCGGTCCCCGAGACACAAAGATGGTGAGGGATACGTATAGATCGATGATCCATTCACGAGACTGTCTGAGACTGACTCGATGTCCATCCATCTGGGAGGAATTGAGAATACATCAAGATCCACCGAGCCACGAAGCGGGAGAATGCAAATGTCAAGCAAGTAGCAAGCGTATCTAAAGGGAAGTGATCAAAATATATTTCACATCGTATATATAATGTTGTTTGATATGCTCTAATATAAGCTGTACATGTCAAATAGCTAAAGCTTAGTGCATGCGAGAAAATATAAACTCATCTACAAATTCGAGGTATATCACGAGCTAACAAGCCAGCACATGGCATCCTACCGAGAAGAAGGCGGTGAGTTGTGGTCTCACAATGCGAGAATATCACACGGTGAATCTCTGACCGTGCATGGTGACCATATGCTCATCAGTATAAGCGCTCATCTACTGCGATCATGCGGTGGTGTGGGACCTCCTTCTTGCAGTTACTTATCGTCCAGCTGGCTACATCCCGAGCGAATATGGAACTATCACACTCAGCGCTATCGCTCGGCCTCTGGTCTAAATCTGGCCTCATCCAGCTCAACCAACGATGATCTCTGTGACTAATGCCATCGATCTCTCTAATAAAATACCGTCTCTCCCCATCAAGAGGCGGATCAACATCAATGATCGAGCATGATCTCTCTTGAAAGGTCATCGGATGAAAGACTACTGCTTTCCAGTCTTGTACCCAATCAATAAATCCTGGCCGATCTTGATGTCGAGAATCTGGAAGAGATATTATCAACAAGTGTATGACCACTCCACCAGTATGGTATCCGATATCTTCCATAGGCTCCTCCATAAACCGACTCCCTATCCCGGTCACATGTGAATCTTGATGCATATTGATGAATCTCTTGTATCCATTCACTTGAGAATACTCTAGCAAACTGACCCGGGATGGCTAGTAGAAACATCAGCTATCTCATCTTGACGTCAAAACATACATACACATGAGATCGGTCCTGTAATCTTGAAAGATATCGAAGTCTTGACAAAAGGCTTGCCGCCCCTAAAAAGGATGAAGATCCTGGCGGGTCAAACTATGACATCCACGGCGGTAGGGTGATAAGTTATCCACGCCCTCGAACCCGACCAGGAGGGAGGTGGTAATGCCCCGGAGCATGAGTAATAAAATTTGTAAGGTGAAATTTAAGCCGAAAACGCGATAATATGC
>JAINUW010000275.1:0-112275 GCA_020205615.1 Panax quinquefolius | reverse complement strand
TAATAATAAAAGAGCTGAACCCGGAATTAGGTGTAGAACCCACAGACGAGGATGTTCAGCGGAATAATAGAAGAATGTCACCAAGTATAGGGTAAGCTTCGCATTATCTGAGGTTATTCAGAAAGCGAATAATAGCGATGGAATATGACGATTCTCTTAACCGTGAATAAGAAAAGAATAACACCTTACTTTTAGTAGGAGATTGAATCTGCGATGAATTAGTAGTAACAAAATACTTTCTTCTTCTTTCTCTCTTATTCTCTACATACTTTCTCTCATAGCTTGAATGAATTAAGTGAAAAATAATGAAGCACTAGGCCTCTATTTATAGAAGATTTCTACCTTAGACTTGCCATACGTGAAAAAAGCAGTGGCCGATTAATTAGTGATGTGAAAAGAAAAGTGGTTTGGCCTCAGTAATGTGAAGCGACAAGTGGTTCGGCGTTTTGTAATGTGAAAAACGACAAGTGGTTCGACGTCTGCTAAAAGGTAATTACTATCGATTGACGGTAATTATTATTCACAAAGGTAATTACTATTATCGAAGGTAATTACTTATTATGAAAGAGACTCTTAGATGATGACATATATGGCCCCATAAAATAATCAAACTTACTGTGAACGTCCTCATAATGACTCTTTATATACATCGAGGATTGAATAAATATTACTACAAATTATTTTATTTTAATCGACACATATTTAATCTTTCAACAATTATTAATCATTTATAACTTGTCGTCTCAATTATTGATTTAATCTATAACATATTATACGATGATCTTGTGTTATAATTGAATCGATAATATAAGAGATATGATGCGTAATTCTTTGTAGAAATAATTGAGCATAAAGTGAAACTTCTCACGTAAAGATCGATAATCAATATCGTACATTCTTCTTATCTATTCTGACATCGTATTTGTACTTTTACTACTAATTAATTCAGCTTTTTAACGGTAACTTTTCCGCCGTTATTTTTATATAGAAAGATAATTTTGTCATTTTTAATTACGACAATACTTCAGTTAGTAGGGTCAATTAATAATTGTTAAATCGCATGCGAATATTAAAATGAAAAAGAATATTTCCAACCAAACGAATATTTTATAACAACTTTCTTTATCTTGCAAAATTTATAAATATTACTACTTATTTATAACATTATATCAAATTTATTCCATATTATTCAAAATAATATTTATAGAAAAATTATCTTTATTTATAAAAGTTAGGGTTTACATTTATTTTCTATGAAATTTTTTATTTTAATTTTTAATTAAAACTACAATTGAATCAATTATTACGTATAAATTGCTTATCTAAGGACTCCACTCGTTTATAAATATTCTTATTTTTTAAGTTCGATGATCATTTAGGGGTGGTACTCTTTTATCTGTTTTTTTCCCTTATCACATCGGTCTTACTTGTAATAAATTATTTATTGTATTTTGTATGCTCATTAAGAGTTTATCGTTTATTGTTGTTGTTGTTGTTGTTGATGATTGACTAAAAAGTCCTTGAATGAGCTAGGTCATAGGGGTGACAATTACATTGAAAAGATGTCCACAGTGAAAACAACCAGAGAGTTTCGGCTTAAGCAGAAAGTAGTAGATAGTATGGGCTAGAAATATACCTTGTGAAACCGACCTACAATGTTAATTATGATTTACTCACAAGTTCATTTGGACTAAAGTGGTCATTCTACATTCCCATCGAGGGAATATATACTAGTAATATACTACAGTGATCAAATCATATGGGTATGGACCTGACCTACATACAATTATTATACAATAAATACATACACAGTTTTTGTACTTTGGGTTTGCTCCATTAATGGCTCTTACCCACATTGACATTGTGTGGTGCGGGGAGAACTTGCTACTTACTATCAACATACATTACTACAAATACTCTGTCAGCAAAACTTCCCTTCCCTGCTCATCATATGCTTTTAAGCTGGTTTAGCCACCTCAACACAAATAGTAATGTTGTTATTAATGGAGTAACAGTAAGTGAAGAAAAAACAAAAAACAGAGAAGAAAATCAGTAGTAACTAGTGGGTCAAGTTAAGATTTAAAATGTGATAAATATTCCATTAGTTTCATAAAAGATGTCTCAATTCTCAATAGTTTTTTTACACAATTTGAACAAAATAAAAATAGAGGAGAGTGCAATTAAGTTTATAATTTACAATATCAGAGACCTCATCTAAGTCTACTGAAATTTCTTCTTTTATTTTTTTGTTGTCATTTTTTTCTTTTAAAAATTAATTTTCTTAAAATACTTTTAAGATTGTTTATATAGTATTTTATACTTCAATTGTCTTTTATGCAATTGAGACCGTAGAATAAAATATACTTTGACAGTGATTTAGAGTTTATTCAATTATTAGTGTTTGTAGAGTTTGAATTTTCAAATGTGTATCATTTTTTTGTAGTAGGTTTAAACTCGTTCATTAAATTTATTGAGTGAAATAAATAGAGTTTTAAAAGAATTATTTTTTTTGAATGCTCTAATTTATTACAATAATTTATTTTAACTTAATTGAGGACTAAGTTGTCTTCTTCTTGGTTTCATAACTTAATGTTGTCAATAAGATTCGAGTTTTCGACTGTTATATTGAAAAAAAAAAGCAAATCAAGATTAAAATTTTGGACCTCTATATTAATAAAAGTGAATAATAATATTGAATAAAATGCGCACCACGATATTAAAATGAATTCTGTTATTATGAAGTTAATTTTATAATAAATTAATTAATTAAAAAATAAAATTTTAATATGCAGAGAAATTGTTTTTTAATTTATCGACACTGTATTATGTTAACCAGTAATAAAATGTATATGAGGATGAGTTATGACTTATGAGGGGGCAAAAGTCATGATTGAGATATGTATATAATTGGGTACCCTAACACACCTGGTCAAGAATCATCATTATTATTCAACTTATACCACGATTCCCCCAACCCCATTCCCTTCTCATCTTTCTATATATAACCCACTTTCATTACACTCCCTTCTGCAACTGCATACCCCCCCAATTTTCTCTCTCTAAACTTCCCCTGCTCCACTACTTTTTCTTTCTATACGATTTACACACAACAACTTAATTACCTTGACCTATCAGATACTTGTGTGGATGCTATTATTCTTGATAAATAAATTTTCAAAAAAGCTAGTTGAAAGAGTATTTTATTAGATTCTAATTAACTAGCTAATAAGCATGATGGTTCATCAAACAGAGGAGTTGGGTTTGAGTCTGAGCTTAAACTTTCCGGCGGACAATACTCACCGGACTTCTTCATCTTCATCATCACTAGTGCACTTAAATCTCATGCCTTCCCCCTTCAATCTTCTCCACAAAAACTCTTGGAATAATGATCAATCCTCCTCAGTTTCGGGTAACTTTTGGTTCAATTTCTTGCATGTAGTCTCTGTTTTTCTATTTCCTATATCCTACAAATAATCTAGTCATTTTTATTTCTATTAATTTGTTTTCCAGTCTTTTACAAAATATGCTCTCTGACTTCTTTCTTTCTTTTTCCGGTCCCCTTTCTCTTGTTTACCCTTTATATGAAATTTCCAATCATAAAAATGATTTCTTTTTCCCTTTTTCATATATATGCACTTGCACACTACATTTACTAAGCTCCATTTATGACAGATCTATAACTTTATATGTTTTACTAAATCCTCAAACTAACCCACAAAAAAAAATCACAAATTTGTTTCTCTATTGACAAGATCTGTAACCAATTAATCCACACCCCGCGAAGAGCTGCTTTCTGTTCTGTTCTTTTTGTTCCTGTTCTCACTGTGTTTTCTTCTTAATTTCCACGTACAGATCGAAACATGGATACATGCAGAGTGGAAACGAGGTCGTTCCTTAAGGGAATCGACGTGAACCGGTTGCCGTCAGCGACAGTGGATATGGAGGAAGAAGCAGGGGTATCGTCGCCAGACAGCACGATATCGAGTGTGAGCGGAAAGAGGAACAGTCATGAGAGATCTGATCAAGCCAACGGTGAGGATTTAATAGATTGCTCTCGAGGAGGAGGAGGTATTATTAACAGTGATGAAGAAGACGGTGATAATTCCAGAAAGAAGCTCCGGCTCTCTAAAGATCAGTCGGCCATTCTCGAAGACAGCTTCAAAGAACACAACACACTCAATCCTGTAAGTATATATACATATATGTGTCTGTCTAGTGAGGGGTATTTTGGTCCAATTATTTAATGGGTATGGGTTGTTTTTGTTTGCAGAAGCAAAAGCTGGCTTTGGCTAAGAGACTAGGCTTGAGACCTCGTCAAGTGGAAGTTTGGTTTCAAAACAGGAGAGCAAGGTGAGATATTTCCTCTTTTTTTTTGATTTTGGTATGATATCTCCTCCGTTTTTAATTGACGTTATAGAGTTCAAAATTTTTCAATATATTTGACGTTACCGAGTTTTCAAAATTGGAGTAATAAATGACTTCTTTAATAAGTGTGAAACTTTCAAAACGATAGTTATTTAGGGATGGAGGGAGTAGTATATTAGAAATGTCTATTTTTGATTATCGGTTACTACTAACTTTTTGACCATATATATATGGGGTTATAAAGCTTTTAGTTAACGGCGTACCAAAAACATGTTATCTGCAGGACAAAGTTGAAGAAAACAGAGGTTGATTGTGAGTTCTTAAAGAGATGCTGTGAGAATCTAACGGAGGAAAACAGGAGGTTGCAGAAGGAGGTGCAGGAACTGAGGGCACTCAAATTAACCCCACAGTTGTACATGCAAATGACCACTCCTACAACCCTCACCATGTGCCCTTCATGTGAGCGTGTTGCTGTCCCACTATCATCGTCTACACCTGTCCAGCCTCATCGAAAATGGGTCCGAGTCACCATCGGGTCCCTTTCAATCCGTGGGCCGTCACACCGGTTGCTCACCGGCCATTCCATCCTCGGTCGTGATCATTAAGGGCATTGTTGTCATTTTAGATCTCGTCCAATATGCCAATGAAGTAAAGGATGGATCATGGATCATATCATATGTATATATATATATATACATATATATCTTTGAGGTGTAGGATAAAATTGTTGGAATTTGATATGATAGGGTCAAAATATTTTTTTTTGTTGTATTAGTCCTCATCCTCTATTGATATTGAAGTGACTAAGGTAGTTTTTTTTTTTTTTTTTTTTAGTATACTAATTAGTCAAGGAAGAAAGTCATGGTCATGTTATGGTCCTATGGAGCTTTAAGCCTTTGAATGTAAAGTGTCAAGTGATCTCTAATTATTTATTAACTTCTCAAGATTGAGCTTCTTAATAAAGTTTATCACTTAATTAGCCTAATCTATAATCTATATATCCACAGCTCTGTATTGACGTAATAAGTTCATCACTATGATCAAAATGTATAACACTGAAATAAAAATCTTTGACTTTAACAAGTAGAAAAAAAGTTTCACCCCATTTGTACTCATAATGATGATGATATATTAATATTAGGTAGGTCTCCAACTTCCAGGGACTAAAATGAAAAGAAGTTTCATATTTTCCCATTAATCAACATAAGGCAATAAAATTCCTAGTATTTCTGCATGATTCATTACTATAAACCAACAGAGAAAGTCAGTCGTCAATGTTTTGAAGCTAAGGGCAAAGTTTGAATAACTTCAGATTCAGAGCTTCTTAATTGTACTTTTCAGGACTTTAGAATGTGTGGAAAGAAAAAGCAAGGAGAAAAGAATAAGAAATACAGTCCCTTTTTTTTGTCTAGTGTTTGGGTATTAGGGTATATTAAGAAAAAGCAAGTCCCACCGTTTCCTATTTTTTTTTCACGAAACTCTCCTTCCATAAATAGTAGTAGTTATCAATTTTTGTTATGAAAAATATCAATTCTCTGTATAAAAAAAAGAAGTAAAATTGTGGAGCCTTTTTTCATCTGAATCTCATTTACCTAATCCTTCTTCTTTACCTTTATCTCCTTTTCTCTCTCTAAAAATAAACTCAGTATCTCTTCTCTCTCCTCTTTGTCCGTCCTTGTGAGACGAATTGAAGGGTTTGAGCAGAAATTGGTGGCGAAGAGAGAGCAAAATGCCACAACCAATGTTGTTCCACAAGTCTTTTCCCGAACAGGGGTCTGGGCAGTGACGCTTTGAGGTTTATACTTCGAGGTTCGAGCTGTTCGATCTTTTCCCAATATCAAAGGTACATTTAAAATTTACATTTATGTATTACGGTTTGGTTTCTCACAGCTCCTTAATTTTTCTGTAAAACAATGACCCCTTTTTCACTCTATCGATACGTCTCATCCTCCATTCGACTCACACAAACCCCATTTTCCCACTCACAACAACTCTATCATTCTCGTCAGCAACTTCATCTGCAGCAGACCAGTACTGGACCCAATTGCAGACAAATGGTTCAAACATTGAAAGAACCCTAAACAAAATTAAGGTTCAATTAGACACTTCATGTGTCACCGATGTGTTACAGAGATGTGCTACTGATCGACCTTTATTGGGTCTTAGGTTCTTCATTTGGGCTGGTCTTCAACCCAATTATAGACACAGTTCTTACATGTATAACAAAGCTTGTAACTTGTTTAAACTTGGTCGAAACCCGAATATTTTTAATGATGTTATGGAAGCTTTTAGGAACGAGGGTTGTTTGGTTAGTGTTAAGACATTTAAGGTGGTTTTGAATTTGTGTAGAGAGGCTAAGCTTGCAAACGAGGGTTTGTGGGTGTTGAGGAAAATGAAGGAGTTTAATTGTCATCCCGATACATTGGCATATAATGTTGTTATTTGGTTGTTTTGTGAGAAGGGTGATATGGATGAGGCAGCAGGGTTGATGAGAGAAATGGGTGTGGTTGGTCTATATCCTGATATGATAACATATGTTGCGATGGTTAAGGGCTTTGTTGATGCTGGTAGAGTAGATGATGCTTGCGGGTTGTTTCAGGTTATGCGGGAACATGGGTGTTTACTAAACACGGTTTTGTATTCGACGCTTCTTGATGGGGTTTGTAGGTTTGGGAGTTCAGAGAGGGCATTGCAGTTGTTGGGGGAGATGGAGAAAGAAGGTGGGGATTGTAAACCAAATGTTGTTTCTTATACGTCTGTGATTCAAAGCTTTTGTGAGGATGGTAGGTCAGTGGAGGCATTGAGTATTTTTGATCGAATGGTGGCCTATGGTTGTGCTCCTAATAGGGTCACGGTTAGTACATTGATTAATGGACTTTGTGTGGAGGATCATGCAAATGAGGCTTATAAGCTCATTGACAGAGTTGTGGGAGATGGTTGTGTTTCTAATAGTGAGTGCTATAGTTCTCTTGTGGTGTCTCTGCTGCGGATTGAAAAATTCGAGGATGCTGAGAAGGCTTTCAGAAGGATGTTAGCTAGTGCAATGAATCCTGATGGTTTGGCTTCAAGCCTTTTCATAAAGGAACTTTGTTTGAAGGGGCGGGTGCTAGATGGGTTTCACTTGTACATTGAAATTGAGAACTCGGGATGCGTATCTTCAATTGATTCGGATATCTATTCTATTCTTTTGGCTGGACTTTGTCAAGACAGATATTTGCTGGAAGCTGCAAAGCTTGCTGGGCTAATGGTGGAGAGAGGTATTCAATTAAAACTTCCTTATATCGACAATATAGTTGAACATATAAAGAATTCTGGAGAAATGGAGCTTGTGTCGCATATTACCAGGATTCAGAAATTATGATTAACCAAGATGGTTTTTTCATATATCCTTCATCTCTTTTTGTTTGAATAATTTTGTCCGTTACTGGATCTTGGATAATTTCTGTTGGAGGACGACTTTTATGATGTTGCTTCTTAGTTGTTCAGGATATGGTTTTGTTTTATCTCAGAGTTGCTGGGTCTCCAAGTAGAAGTAAGGTCTTTGGAGTTATGGATCATCTTGTATGTTGATAATGGTGTGGCGGAGCTTGAGAATCTGTTGACGTTTTGATTGGATGACCCAAGGTAACAGATTATTGAAGTGTATGGGCAAACAAGGAAGAATCCGTGTTCATCGTAAAATATAATGGGTGGTTCGATAAATGGTAAAACAATGAGGATTTTCTTTTTGAGAAATTACGTTTCAGGATCAGCAGGCTTCTATTGGCAGAAGTGTAGAGCCCTCCTGTAAACACCGTTACTTAAAGCTAAACCATCTCTGCAGTTTGTTGTGCAGCATTATTAGATGGTAAATATTAGCTCACTGTCTTCTACTTGTTAGTCATGCTAACTGAATTCAGCTCATTAAAATAGGTTTGCTACTAAACATATTTTATTCACATTTATGCTCTGTTGCATGCCAGCTTGTCAGATTTTTTATAATGAAACTTCAGTTAATGCTTGATCCTTCTGCTCGGTTATCTATAGGAACAAAGTGAGAGGAGAACATTTGATCATAGGAGCTCAAAATTACGAGGGCACATGGTGGACACACTATTGTATGTACAAGCAATGACTTTACTTGGTTGTTAATGTACGGTCATAAGATAATTTCCAAATTTGCAAATATTTGAGAAACAGATCCTTTTCACTTGGAGCTTTCCTAGGAGGGAGCCAATTATATGTTGTAGGTGTAATGAACAGATCATTATTTCTGGTAAATGAATAGACTGCATTTTAAAAATACAACTGCAGTTTTTCTTCTTATCCATTGGCTATAACTTAATCTACTAAATTCCTATTCATCTAACTTTACATTGTTTCTTCTTTTCTTGATATTGTTCTTGGATGAACTTGGTGTTTTAATTTGTCTGTAGAAGTTGCTCTATGATGTTTTTCTCTTTTCAATTGAGAAATTAGCTGAATCTTGATCCGGTTGTGGCATCCAAGAAGAAATGAGTTTTACGGAAATTACACTTGAATAACAACAATATGAAAATGCAGAAGCTAGGAGAGGCTATGAAAATGCTGTATAGATTGAAGAAACATTAGTGTGTGTGTATATATATGTATATATATATATATATATATGGAAATGATCCATACCATGTATTTGCTATGGATGACAAATAACATCATAACCATCCATTACATAAATTAAGGGCTGAGATTTAAAAGGAATATTTATCCGCTAGTTCAACTAGCGGACATATAAAAATAAGTTTCGGACCAAATTACCCCCAAGTCCCATTAACGCTTTGGATTTCAAATTTTGTTTCAGTACATCCGTTAGTTCAACTAGCGGAACTTGAACAGTGCAAAACCCAAATATTAGATCTTATTTCCCTATATTGTGATTTCCCTATATTGAACGAGTGGAAGAAGAACCCGACGAATATCAAATTCAATTAGGGTTTCGCGCGATTTCAGTCGAATTGGGGCAGGGTATGTGCACTAGTGTAATCGAATTGGAGCAAAAATCCTGCTGCGATTTTCATTCCATGGTTTCTCAATGATCGAATTTGTGTTCTAAATCAACCTTATATGCATTTATTCGGTAAGTTTTTTATTCCAATTTTGATGTGGGTTTACCTCTAGGCCAGAATTTTGATGTGGGTTTATTCCTTACTTGTCTCGTTGGTGTCAATTAGGCGTGTCTGTGAACTTTTTGTTGATCAACCCCACCTTGCATGTTAGTATACCCAAATTAATCTAGATTAGCATTTAGGGGTTGGCAGAAAGAGGAAAAAAGAAAAAAAGGCCTTCCTGAATTTGACTTGGGTTTTGAGAATGCAGTTGGAAAAATGGCCTTCCTGAATTTGACTTGGGTTCCCGCGTTTTATTATCTTTCTTTTTGAAGCTTAACTATTAATTTCATCACACCATGGCTTCTTTTAACTATGAAATTATTTTATTGGTTTGCTGTGTGAAATGTCCACCTCCTCTCTTCTCTATTCTCTATTTTGACTAATTGCAATGCTATTACAAGTGTTTCAATTTTGGTTGGCAACTTAGGTAGTTTAATACAATTTGAAGTGCTTTGATGTATTTAAGGTGTTCAGTGTCAATTTGGTTGTTGTGTGGATGTGAGTGTTCCAAAACCTTAAATTTTGGAAGATTTTGTAATAATATCCTATCTTTGTCTTTCTTAGTAGTAATTTTAAAATCCCATAAAATGAAATTAATGTTTCTCTATTCTGCTACTTTTTTAAAATTCAGGAGAACAATGAGGAAATAAGTGTGTGTGACTTGGTCTTCAATGTTTGATGACATTTAAGTGATTAAAAATATGGTTATTCCCTGCTTTTCAAATTCTGATAAACGTTGCAATTTTTTATTGATATGCTTTTACTACTCTCTGATGCATATAGGGGAAAATTGTCCAACCTTCAAACTTTGATAAGGAGTGCTCATACTTTCAAGTGGTTGATTCCTTTGAATTACTGGAGGAAAGTCCCTCACCAAAAAAATCTGATACATGGGCGTCAAAACTGAAAACATTGTTATAACACGTGTCCTCAGTATTACAGAAGTGGTTACTTAGAAGAAGGTTAAATCACAGTTGTGGTCCTTCTGGATCACTTTCTAAAATTTTAGGAACTCCAACATTGCTCAAGGGAGTTCCTTGTGATGACATTTATGAGACTTCAAGTTTAAGAACCCCAGAAAAAGGGTCTGAACAAATTCATCTTCACAAATCCTTTCTAGTTTTGCTAACTGTTTGTGGACAGTCGGCTCCTTCAACACTACTGGATGTGTTCTCTACATATTGGTTTGTGATTTATTCCAGTCCTTTTCTCAGTAGATTTTCTTCTCTGTGTATTGACTTGCAATTACTTATTGTTTTTAACTCTTTTATGTGCTTTATTTCTTCTAATCCTTTGTTTACATATTACTTTTATCTTTCTACTGTTCCTATATTGATGTGATTCCCCTATGATGTAGTTGTCTTTAGTATGTACTTAGCTAGAAGCTTGTGTTATTATTCTGCTAGTCAAAGAGATTCAATAAAATTAACATTTGACAATTTTATCTTTTCCGAGTGAAAAAAAGTGTTCATCTCCTAACATATTATTGCATATTTGTTAATTTGATTGTTTATTTCTGAATAATCATCTTAGTTTTGAAGATTTTAGCCTGTCAGTTTAGTGTTTTTCAGAAAAGGTAAACTACTACTTATATGAATGATACATCATACAAATAACTGCAGTACGTTATACAGTTATAGTAGAACCCAACTAGTTTGAGATAAAACGCTTTATTGAGTTGATGCATTTATATGATTGAAAACAGCCAATTCTTTGTCACTCCACATTGTGGCCTACTTGCATGAATTATTCTATGGACTAAATGGCTCATGTGAGTAGACCTGGCAAACGGGTTTGAAAGCCCGTGGTAATATCCTGCCGTCAGCAGAAAAATGGATTACCGTATTTTTTACCATAGAATTCGAGGCTTTTTGGCAACACTGCTATCCAGTTCACTTTTGAGCCCAAAATATATCTAAAAAATAGGCATAAACACTTCTCGGTCATGGCAATTACAGAAAGCGTGTGAACTCATGAACTTTGGGCTTATGTGATTTCCAAAATTAGGTATACATCACCCATCTTGGGTAGTCGGATATATATATATATGTATTTAAATACAACTTACTAATATAACCGTCGTGTACAATAATACATATAACTATGAAATTTGAATACAAATATTGTTTACTAAAGATCATACAAACTCAAAAGGAGTTCTCATTATAATTATTATCACACTATTTCACGTAATAAAATGAGGACTACTAACGCTATCCTCTGGACCATTCATTACTCTGCTTCTCGACTCAGTCCCCAATATATATTCTCATTTCCTCAAGAGAATGTCGTGTGAAAGTCAACTCTCAACTACCAAGAAGAAATATTACGACTAAGATAATGCAGAATAAATTATCATTAGCCTCACAACAAAGGTGTTAAACCGATAAAATATAATGAACATCAAGTTTAACTACAAATGAACCAAAGAATCCATTAAAAGAGTCAAGTAAAATAAAATCTACTATCTTTTATGATTTAAAAGGTTTTCATCATCAAGTATAAATTTTGAGACAAATTAATAAATATTCCACATCATCAATCACCCCGCACTACTACCAATGATATTCTTTTTTAATATCACGACCACAATTATTCAATGCACTACTGGCCAAGAATATTTGTGTATTCATTAATAATCATGATCATGCCAACAATCATCCATCATACGCATACGGCCACCGAGGATTTTTACCACATCATTTGTAACATTACGGTCATGATTACATAGTCTAATTTCTCTCATCATAATCATATTAAAGTCCATCTACGCACTACAAAATACCACATACGACTTTTCAACATAATATAAACACGGTGGAGGATGATGACAATGATATTGATAAAACAAGTTCAAGAATTAATTTATCTAGAACCAATAACATCCAAACCGGCAATACGAGCATCACTTTGTAGAGCGAAAATTCAAGAATCTTGAGAAGAATATTTTCATGAAAGGATACTTTGGATGAAGCCGCAAATCAAGGAGGATTCCACTAATTTCATGGAGTATAAGTCAAAGTTTTAACTAATTGGGTATAATAAAAGAATGGAATAACAAAAGAAATCACCATGTATGCGATAGATCAAGACAAAGTGTGTTATTCCAATGTAATAATAAATAATCTGAACCAGTCCGTAAAAACACATGCATGTGATATTTCAACAGAATAATAAAGAATGGAACCAGTCCCACAGAAACACATGTATGTGATGTTCCAACATAATAATAATAAAGATTTTAACCAGTCCTGTAAAACACACGTATGTGATGTTCCAATGAATAATAATAAGACGGAACTGTGTCCCGTTGTAAAACACAGAGCAGGATGTTCCAACAGAATAATGTAAGAATGTCACCAAGTATAGGTGTATCACAGATACAAAGTTATTCCAACAAAGATAATAAAAGCGATGGAATAACAAAGTTTCTTCATTATTTAAGAATGAATAACACCCCTTACTTTTGGTAGGAGATTGAATCTGCAGAAGTGTAGTAACAAAATACTCTTCTTCTTTCTCTCTTATTCTCTCTATACTTTCTCTCTACTAGCTTGAATGAATTCGTGAAAAATAATGAAGCACTGAGTTTCTATTTATAGAAGATTTCTAGCTTAAGACCGCCATGTGAAAAGGCAAGTGGCTCGATTACCGATCGTGATGTGAAAAAAAGTGGTTGGATCCTTTGAAATGTGAAACGACAAGTGGTTCGGCCTTCAGAATGTGAAACGACAAGTGGTTCGGCATCTGTAATGTGAAACGACAAGTGGTTCGGACGTCCGGTAAAGGTAATTACTATCGACGAAGGTAATTACTATTCACAAATGTAATTACTTATCGACGAAGGTAATTACTATCGACGAAGAGACTCTTAGATGATTTACATATGGACCCCCATAAAATAATCAAACTTACCACAAACGCCTCATGTATTACTCTTTATATACATCAAGTTGAATAAATATTACCACAAATTATTTTATTTTAATCAACACATATTTAATCTTTCAACAATTATTAATCATTTATAACTTGTCGCCTCAATTATTGATTTAATACTATAACATATTATATGATGATATCAGTGACAATAATTGAATCAATAATATAAGAGATATGATGCAAAGAATTATCGTAGCAATAATCGAGAATAAATTTGAGTGACTTCATGTAAAGATCAATAATCAATATCGTGTGCTACTATACAACTACGCGTGACATCTTGTTGTGAGACCCCAGATTTTATCAATAAAGATTTAAATTTTGTCAAAATAATTTTTAATATTATGGTGTAAATTTGAGATAATATTATAGTTGTGGGTAGTATTTATAAATTTTGCAAAAGTATGCAAGTGGTTATATTATATTCGATTGTCGTGGGGAATATTCGCATAACGACTCAATCATTGGTGGACCCCTATAATGTAATTATTGTCGGATTGAAAAACGATAAAAATATTTTATTAAAATAACGACGGAAGTTTTACTGGCTGATCTTGCTGAACTACCTTCGAGTAAAAGTACAAAGAATACGATGTCGTGCATAGTTGCGTAGTACCTCGGATTGATTATCGACGCTATGGAGAAGTCACTCAACATTCCATTATCATTTATTATTAATAATATGAATTATTATAGCGATAATGACGCTTTTGTTTTATTCAGATTATTAACGTAATAAAATGTAAACATCTTTTATATAAAATGTAATACTTTATTAAAGTTATTCTATAAATAGAATATATTATATTTTATTACGCATAGTGTTGCATAGTATTTTGTATAAATGTTTTGCATAGTGTTGCATAAAGATTTGCATAGTAAAATGTTTTTATATAAATAGAATATATTATATTTTATTTAAAAGATTTTGCTTTAAATATGGACCGAGTCAGATTAAAGTAAATCAATCTGGACCGCTCATGGATTAATTACTACGCATTCTATTTTCCTATAAATAGAAGCTCATTCCTTCATTATTTTCTTATGAATTCAATCGAAACTCTAGAGAGAGAAATTATAGAGAGAAGTTATAGAGAGAAAATCTATGAGAGAAAGTTAAGAAAAGTATTCTCGCTACTTCACTTTGCCAATATTCATTCTTACAGGTAAGGGTGTTATTCTTTCTTCGAAGAGAACTTCGTTATTTCATTCATTATTATTCTGTTGGAATAACTCGTAAAAGTGGCATACCCTATACATAACCTCAGATACGCCAGACACCCTATACTTAGTGAAATCTTTATGTTATTCCATCGCTTATTATTCTGTTGGAATAACTCAGTATATGCGGTTTACCCTATACTTGGTGACATTCTTCTATTATTCGTAGGAACATCCTGCATCGTGTGTTTTACACCCACCGGTTCCGCTCTTTATTATTCTGTTGGAACATCCCGGCTCATACGTGTTTTTACACCCACCGTTCCGCCTTTATCATTCTCGCTGAATATCCTATCCGTGTTTTTTACACCGGATCCGTTCCATCTTTATTATTCTGTTGGAACATTCTCGCTTGGTGTGAATTTCACCCGACTGGGTTCCGTTATTATTATTCGGCTGAATAACTGTTGTCTAAGTACCGCATGCACGGTGATTTCTTTTGTTATTCCATTCTTTATTAAACTTCAGTTGGTTAAAACTTTGACTTCTATACTCCATAAAATTAGTAGAATATCCTCGATATTCATAAGTTTCATCCAAAGATCTTCTCATGTAAATATTCTTCTCGATCATTCTTTAATTTTACTCACTAAACAAAGATTATGTTGACAATTTGGACGTTAATAATTCATGGATTAAATAATTCTTGAACTTGTTTTATTGAATTACTATGTCATTGTCATCATCCTCATGTTATATTATGTTATCTTTTTGGCTTACGCATAGATGAACTTAGTATGATTATGACTTATGGATCATTCTTGTATAATCATGACTTGATATAAATGATGTGACAAAAGTCCTCAAAGGGTCTGTAATGCAAGATGATGGATAGTTTTTGGTATGATTATGACCGGGGTGATTCTTGTATAGTCATAACCATTGATAATTTGATGAAAATCCTCGACCGTATGTACGGGGATGATTAGATGTGGTGGTTTATTTATTAAAAGCTTTAGTCTCAATGATAAAAATTGATGAAAACCTTTTAAAACCTAAAAGATAGTAGACTTTAGATCTATGCGTTACCTAACTAATCCAAGTGGAATTATCGGGAAAAGGTGTTGTAGATTTTGTGTGGACCGATTTTAGAAAGGAGTACAAAGTCGCAAAAAGCGAAAAAGCTTACGCCATGATTTTAGAGAGGCTGTTTCACCACTTAAATTATGAGAAAAATTCTGGCCTTTTGGGACATGAAGGTATATGGTATAAAGTACCTCCTGTCCAAAAATGAGCTCATTCTCGACTTAAAATGAGCAAGTTATGACTATTTCAATATTTAGGTTTTTCCGATTTAAAACGCTATAACCGGAGTTCTATAACTCCGACGACCATGAAATTTAAACTAGAAGCTCACGCTAACATGTGTAAGATTCTCGCCAAGATTTGGGAATTTTGGAGTTATCCTTGAGGTAGCTAATTTCTTAAGGAATTAATTGGAAATTGATTTTTGAAAAATAGTAAATGAATTTTAAAATTTCGAGAAAATATATTTTCATTATGGGACTATATTATGCTAAATCCTAGAAAAGAAATATTTTTGGACTGATTTGGTATTTTCATGAAAATAGTTTAGTTACGAACATATGAGTTAAATATGTTATGTGAAGTAACAAAAGTCGAAAATAGGATTTTATGGCCAGAGAGAATCCTATATAGAGTATATGCATATTTTTTTGATGAGGGATTTGATAATTGGTGATGATATCTTATGAGTATGGCATTTTGAATGATTAAATGCATTATATGGTAAAAGCGTAAACAATTGAGATAAATTGTTTATAAATTTAAAAAAGTGATTAAAATATTGTTATAATATTAATGATATTAGATTATGAGATTATTAAGTGATTGTTAACATGGGGATATTCTTGAATCCTCGGATAAATTATATTATAAATGTTTAATATTTATCCTTTATCTCATTTGATTGATTCTTTATATCATTATCCTCACGCTTATATTACGTTGAAAGTCATCTCATGGCTCAGAAAGTGATAGATGGACTTGGTATGATTATGACCGTGGATTGTTCGATAATCATAACCGTAATTGAAAACACAATTATCTTTCGCCAGTAGTGTATGGATAATTTGTGGTCGTCGATACTAATGAATACACGATTATCTTTCGCCGTAGTAGTATGGATAATTTGTGGTCGTGATACTAATGAATACACGATTATCTTTGGCCGTAGTGCATGGATAATTTGTGGTCGTGATACTAATGAATACACGATTATCTTTAAACCGTAGTGTACGGATAATTTGTGGTCGTGGATACTAATGAATACACGATTATCTTTGGCCGTAGTGGTACGGATAATTTGTGGTCGTGATACTAAATGAATACACGATTATCTTCGTCGTAGAAGGTATGGATAATTTGTGGTCGGATACTAATGAATACACGATTATCTTCGGGGTCAGTAGTGTATGAATAATTTGTGGTCGTGATACTAATGAATACACGATTATCTTCGTCAGAGTTAAGTATGGATAATTTGTGGTCGTGATACTAATGAATACACGATTATCTTCGGTCAGTAGTGCATGGATAATTTGTGGTCGTGATACTAATGAATACACGATTATCTTCGGTAGTAGTGGTATGGATAATTGTGGTCGTGATATTAATGAATACACGATTATCTTTGGTAGTAGTGTATGGATAATTTGTGGTCGTGATACTAATGAATACACGATTATCTTCGGGTCGTAGTGTAATGGATAATTCGTGGTCGTGATACTAATGAATATCCTCGGCCCGTAGAAAGGCGTGGATGATTCGATGATATGGATTAATTATCGAGTCGAGTCTCAAAGAATGAAATATTAATTCACGGATGTGGTAAAAGTCATCTTCGTCAGAAGAGACCCCAGATTTTATCAATAAAGATTTAAATTTTGTCAAAATAATTTTTAATATTATGGTGTGAATTTGAGATAATATTATAGTCAGGGGTAGTATTTATAAATTTTGCAAAGTATGCAAGTGGTTATATTATATTCGATCGGTCTGGGAATATCTTGCTTAAGCAGGAATATTCGCATAACTACCAATCATCAGTGGACCCTACAATGTAATTATTGCTTGATCGAGAAAACGATAAAAATATTTTATCAAAATAACGGCGAAGTTTTACCGCTGATACCGCTGAACTACTTTCTAGAGAAAAGTACAAGAATACGCAGGGTCGCATAAGAAGACACACCTGTATCGATTATCGATGCTTATGCGAGAAGTCACCTACCATTCCATTATCACGATTAATAATATGAATTATTATAATGATAATGACGCTTTTGTTTTATTCAGATTATTAACGTAATAAAATGTAAACATCTTTTATATAAAATGTAATACTTTATTAAAGTTATTCTATAAATAATATATATTATATTTTATTATGCGATAAGTCAGTATAGTATGTTTTGATAAGTTTTGCATAAGTTGCATAAAGGTTTGTTTAGTAAAAATGTTTTTATATAAATAGAATATATTATATTTTATTTAAAAGATTTTGCTTTAAATATGGACCGCCGATTAAAGTAAATCAATCTGGACCGCTCATGGATTAATTACTATGCATTCTATTTTCCTATAAATAAGCTCATTCCTTCATTATTTTCTTACTTAATTCATCAAACTCTAGAGAGAAAATTATAGAGAGAAGCTATAGAGAGAAAATCTATAGAGAGAAAGAAGAAGAGTATTCTCGCTACTTCACTACTTCTATATCCAAAGGTTTTTTACTAGTAGGGATATTATTTGTTGTACTTCGTAAGGGTGTTATTCTTCTTATTCAAGAGAACTTCATTATTCCATTCATTATTATTCTCGTTGAATAACTCCGTAAAAGTGGTATACCCTATACATAACTCAGATACGCCAGAGATACCCTATACTTGGTGAAATCTTTATGTTATTCCATTCTTATTATTCTCTGAATAACTCTGTATACGCGGTTTACCCTATACTTGGTGACATTCTTCTATTATTCTATTCTTGAACATCCCGCTCATGTTTTTTACACCGACCGGTTCCGCTTTTTATTATTCTCGCTGAACATCCTCGTCTCGGTGTTTTACACCTACCCGTTCCGCTTTTTATCATTCTCGCTGAATATCCTATCTCGTGTTTTTACACCGACCGGATCCGGGTTCCATCTTTATTATTCTGTTGAACATCCTCGCTTGCGTGAATTTCACCGACCGGTTCCGTTATTATTATTCTCGCTGAATAACTCGCTCATGCGGGCACCGCATGCACGGTGATTTCTTTTGTTATTCCATTCTTTATTATACCCAAATAAGTTAAAACTTTGACTTCTATACTCCATGAAATTAGTAGAATATCCTCGATATTTGCGTTTCATCCAAAGATCTTTCATGGAAATATTCTTCCGATCATTCTTGAATTTTACTCTCACAAAAACAAAGATTATGTCGACAATTTGACGTTAATAATTCATGGATTAAATAATTCTTGAACTTGTTTTATTGAATTATTATGTCATTGTCATCATCCTCATGTTATATTATGTTATCTTCGCTTACGCAAGATAGATGAACTTAGTATGATTATGACCGTGGATCATTCTAAGATAATCACGACTTGATATAAATGATGTGACAAAAGTCCTCAAAGGCACTGTAATGCAAATGATGGATAGTTTTTGGTATGATTATGACCAGGGGTGATTCTAAGATAGTCACGACCATCGATAATTTGATGAAAATCCTCGACCGTGGTACAGTGGATGATTAGATGTGGTGGTTTATTTATTGTCGAGTCTCAAATGATAAAAATTGATGAAAACCTTTAAAACCTAAAAGATAGTAGACTTTATTCTCTACTTGACTTTTTTAATGGATCGCTATATTCACCGCAGCTAAAACCGGTTGTTCATTGTATTTTATCGCTTTAACATCATCAAAGGCTAATGATAATTTATTCTCGCATTATCTTAGTCATAATATTTCATCGGGCTAGTTGAGCTCACCCTTTTCTTTCACCGTTTCTTCAGTGAAATGAGAACATAGCGGGACGAAGCTCTGGGAACGAGTAATGGTCCGAGGATAGCATTAGTAGTCCTCACTATTCTCGTGAAATAAAGGTGATAATAGTTGTAATGAGGACTCCTTTTGAGTTTGTATAATATCTAGTAGACAATATTTGTATTCAAACTCACGCTTTATGTCGTATTGTACATACCTACGCTTATATTAGTAAGTCAGATTTGAATTTATGTACCATGTAAGTGGCGACCCAAGACGGGTGACGATACCTAATTTTGGGGCGCCACAGCTGGTATCGTAGCTAGGATACGATCCCCAAGCCAAGATGTGAGATAAGAACTAGAGGGGAGAGACGGGAATTCCTTCGCTAAGATGACCTACCTAAGTTTATTTGGTATTTAATTGGCTCACGTAATATAGGATAATATGTTATATGTTAATTAACCCTTGTTTTGTGACAAAGTTCGAGAATGGCATCCGAAAATGCCGAGATAAGCAATGAAGCACATACGAGAGTGTTGATTCACTCAAAAAAAAAAAGGTAACCACCAACAACACGATAATAATCATATCGGTGGCAACGGCCATCGTAACAATGATAACCATCGGGGGAAATTATCATGCTAAGAATGGTAACCACTTTGGGTAATCACGGCAAAGATAATAGAAGTGGAAATTTCAAGAAGAGAAGGTCATTTAGCTCAATTTTGTCGTATACCAAAAGTCAAGTCCAAATTGGACTAGTGGCACCAAAGGCGATACGGACAAAACAAAGTCGCTGGTTTTCAGGAAGAGCGCTTTTTCACGACTTCTCAAAAGTGGGTAAACCGAACGGTTAGTAGCACGTTAGTTAATTATAAATTTCATGCAAGTCTATACCTTATAAGATACCTGCTTCTACCCATTCTTTTATCTCTCTTTGGCTTGCTCAACGCTTAAATTTGACTCGAGAAGTTAGACTTTGATTTATCTATCAAACTTCATTGGGAGAAACCTTCGCTACCTCCACTATTTTATTAATCTTGTTGTTTCAAATAAACACTTTCACGCTACTCGCCGATCTTATCTCTTTGAAAATACTTGCCTTTGAGGTAATTTTGAAAACAATTGATTAACTACTCATTATTCTTTTCGTAAGGTTGTTAGCTTTTATATTCATAACCAACCTCATATATACTAATTCAAAGTAACCAAACTCCTAAAGTTAATCATCATTATATCAAGCCATAAGTAAAGAGCCCCATCCTTTCGTTGTTGACTTCCTTGTGTGGAATGCACCGGGCCGACTTTCTCAGAGGCGACGCGTGAATGAAGATGGCAAGTTTATAGGTATCATTGTGAGGTGCTATCTGTGTTAAGGATAAAGTCACAACTTGGTATTAATGTGACGACTATCCAAGTCTTGGACGAGAGTAATAGCTTTGAATGATATTTCTATCATTAATAAATTTCTTGGCGATTCTTGAAGACTTCTAGCCTACCCTAGAGCGTGAAATCGAATTTTGTATCAATTTCAAAGATAAAAACCCATTTCTTAAACCTCAAATATTTCTTCAACTAAAAGGATCTGCTTTACGTGGATTATGATGAAAGTCATAATAAAAGCATTGAACTAATGAAAATCATGGGTATATGTGAAGTATTAGTAAGTTTTATGATGAGTTATGTTGGTTAGTATGTGAAAACATGAAAGTTTCTTAGAAATCACAAAGAGTTGAAAATCGATTTTGGTGAAAAACGTAATATGAAATTCAATCGACCATATCTCCTATTATATTTTGAATTTTTGAATGTGGTCAAGTCCTAGAGTTAGATCTATGAGTTACCTAACTAATCCAAGTGGAATTACTGGAAAAGGTGTTGTAGATTTTTGTGTGGACTGATTTTAGCAAAGGAGTGCAAAGCTGCAAAACCGAAAAAAAGCTACTGCCATGATTTTAGAGGGGCTGTTTCGGCCACTTAAATTATGAGAAAATTCTGGCCTTTTGGGACATGAAGGTATATGGTATAAAGTACCTCCTGTCCAAAAATGAGCTCATTCTCGACTTAAAATGAGCAAGTTATGACTATTTCAATATTTAGGTTTTTCCGATTTAAAAACGCTATAACCGAGAGTTCTATAACTCCGATGACCATGAAATTTAAACTAGAAGCTCACGCTAACATGTGTAAGGTCCTGCCAAGATTTGGGAATTTTTGGAGTTAAACTTGAGGTAGCTAATTTCTTAAGGAATTAATTAGAAATTGATTTTTGAAAAATAGTAAATGAATTTTAAAAATTCCGAGAAAAATATATTTCATTATGGGACTATATTATGCTAAATCCCAGAAAAGAAATATTTTTGGGACTGATTTGGTATTTTTCATGAAAATAGTTTAGTTACTTAACATATGAGTTAAATATGTTATGTGAAGTAACAAAGTTGAAAATAGGATTTTATGGCTAGAGAATCCTATATAGTAGTATATGCATATTTTTTTGATGAGGATTTGATAATTGGTGATGATATCTTATGAGTATGGCATTTTTTTGAATGATTAAATGCATTATATGGTAAAGCGTAAACAATTGAAGATAAATTGTTTATAAATTTAAGAAGTGATTAAAATATTGTTATAATATTAATGATATTAGATTATGAGATTATTAAGTGATTGATAACATGGGGATATTCTTGAATCTCGGATAAATTATATTATAAATGTTTAATATTTATCCTTTATCTCATTCGATCGATTCTTTATATCATTATCCTCACGCTTATATTACGTTGAAAGTCATCTCATCTGGCCTCAGAAGTATAGATGGACTTGGTATGATTATGACCGTGGATTGTCTTCTAAGATAATCATAACCGTAATTGAAAACACAATTATCTTCGGCAGTAGTGCATGGATAATTTGTGGTCGTGATACTAATGAATACACGATTATCTTCGTCGTAGAGTGGATAATGGATAATTTGTGGTCGTGATAATTTGTGAAATACACGATTATCTTCGGGCCGTAGTGCATGGATAATTTGTGGTCGTGATACTAATGAATACACGATTATCTTCGGGTAATTTGTAGTCGTATGGATAATTTATCTGGTCGTGATACTAATGAATACACGATTATCTTTCGCCGTAGTGTATGGATAATTTGTGGTCGCGATACTAATGAATACACGATTATCTTCGCCGAAGTGTACGGATAATTTGTGGTCGTACTAATGAATACTAATGAATACACGATTATCTTCGTCGTAATACACATGGATAATTTGTGGTCGTGATACTAATGAATACACGATTATCTTCGTCAGTAGTGTATGGATAATTTGTGGTCGTGATACTAATGAATACACGATTATCTTCGCCGTAGAAGGTACGGATAATTTGTGGTCGTGATACTAATGAATACACGGATTATCTTCGTCGTAGAATGTATGGATAATTTGTGGTCGTGATACTAATGAATACACGATTATCTTTCGTCAGAAGGTACGGATAATTCGTGGTCGTGATACTAATGAATATCCTCGCCCAGAAAGTGTGGATGATTCGATGATATGGATTAATTATCGAAATGAGTCTCAAAGAATGAAATATTAATTCATGGATGTGGTAAAAGTCATCTTCGTCAGAAGTGCATCGATAGACTTGGTATGATTACGACCACGGATTATTCTAAGATAATCACGATCAGAATTGAAAACACGAATATCCTCGCCAAGAAGGTATGCATGATAATTCATGGTCGTGATACTATTAAGTCGAGTCTCAAAGATTATTGGTTTTATAAATTGTATATCTTTTAGCCCAGAAGTGCAAAAGATGAATTGTTAATGAATATCTTCGCCTGATCACAAAGATGAATTTAATGTTTTCAACGATAAAGGTATTCAAGGTATCCTCACCTCTTTATCATACCAGTATCGCATTCTAATTTCGAGGGCTTAAATTCCATAAGGAGGGGAGATCAGAGACCCCGATTTTATCAATAAAGATTTAAATTTTGTCAAAATAATTTTTAATATTATGGTGTGAATTTGAGATAATATTATAGTTGTGGGTAGTATTTATAAATTTTGCAAAGTATGCAAGTGGTTATATTATATTCGATTGGCCTGGAATATTCGGCTTAGCAGGAATATTCGCATAACTACCAATCATCAGTGGACCCTACAAATGTAATTATTGGCTTGATCGAGAAAACGACAAAAATATTTTATCAAATAACTACTAAGTTTTACCGCTGATACCGCTGAACTACTCTGTAGTAAAAGTACAAAGAATACGCAGGTCGCATAAGAAGACACCTGATTGATTATCGATGCTTATGTGAGAAGTCACTCACTTGATTCCATTATCACGATTAATAATATGAATTATTATAATGATAATGACGCTTTTGTTTTATTCAGATTATTAACGTAATAAAATGTAAACATCTTTTATATAAAATGTAATACTTTATTAAAGTTATTCTATAAATGTAATATATTATATTTTATTACGTATAGTGTCATAATAGTATTTTGCATAGTGTTTTGATAAGTGTTGCATAGTGTTTGCATAGTAAAATATTTTTATATAAATAGAATATATTATATTTTATTTAAAAGATTTTGCTTTTAAATATGGACCGCCGATTAAAGTAAATCAATCTGACCGCTCATGGATTAATTACTATGCATTCTATTTTCCTATAAATAAGCTCATTCCTTCATTATTTTCTTACTTAATTCATCAAACTCTGTAGAGAGAAATTATAGAGAGAAGCTATAGAGAGAAAATCTATAGAGAAAGAAAGAAGAAGAGTATTCTCGCTACTTCACTACTTTGATATTCAAAGGTTTTACTAAGGTAGTGGGTTATTATTCTTTCTTCAAGAGAACTTCTTATTTCATTCAACTTCATATTCCATTCATTATTATTCTGCTGAATAACTCAGTAAAAGTGGTATACCCTATACATAACCTCAGATACGCCAGATACCCTATACTTCAGTGAAATCTTATGTTATTCCATTCTTATTATTCTCGCTGAATAACTCTCATACGCTGCTCCCCTATACTTGGTGATCTTCTTCTTTGACATTCTTTATTATTCTGCTTGAACATCCTGTCTGTGTTTTTTACCTAACCGGTTCCGCTTTTTATTATTCCGCTTGAACATCCTATCTCATGTTTTACACCTTATCCGGTTCCGCTTTTTTATCATTCTGCTGAATATCCATCTGTTTATTATTCACAATCGGATCCGGGTTCCATCTTTTATTATTCTGCTTGAACATCCTCGCTTGCAGAATTTCACCGACCGTTCCGTTATTATTATTCTCGCTGAATAACCTCGCTCTATGCGAAGTACCGCATGCACGGTGATTTCTTTTGTTATTCCATTCTTTATTATACCCAAATGGTTAAAACTTTGACTTCTATACTCCATGAAATTAGTAGAATATCCTCGATATTTGCGTTTCATCCAAAGATCTTTTCATGGAAATATTCTTCCGATCATTCTTGAATTTTACTCACAAAAAAAAGATTGTCGACAATTTGGACGTTAATAATTCATGGATTAAATAATTCTCGAACTTGTTTTATCAATTATTATGTCATCACATCATCCTCATGTTATATTATGTTATCTTCGCTTACGCACGTATAGATGAACTTAGTATGATTATGACCAGGATCATTCTAAGATAATCACGACTTGATATAAATGATGTGACAAAAGTCCTCAAAGGGCCTCAGAATGCAAAATTGATGGATAGTTTTTGGTATGATTATGACCGTGGGTGATTCTAGATAGTCACCACCATCGATAATTTGATGAAAATCTCGACCGTGGTACAGGATGATTAGATGTGGTTTTATTTATTGTCGAGTCTCAAATGATAAAAATTGATGAAAACCTTTTAAAACCTAAAAGATAGTAGATTTTATTCTCTACTTGACTTTTTAATGGATCGCTTATTCCACGCAGCAGCTTAAACCGGTTGTCTATTGTATTTTATCGCTTAACATCTCGCTGAAGGCTAATGATAATTTATTCTCGCATTATCTTAGTCATAATATTTCATCGGGCTAGTTGAGCTCACCCTTTCTTTCACCGTTTCTTCGTGAAATGAGAACATAGTCGGGACGAAGCCTGGGAACGGAGTAATGGTCCGTAGGATAAGATTAGTAGTCCTCACTATTCTCGTGAAATAGTGTGATAATAGTTGTAATGAGGACTCCTTTTGAGTTTGTATAATATCTAGTAGACAATATTTGTATTCAAACTCACGCTTTATGTCGATTGCATACCTACGCTTATATTAAGAAGTCAGATTTGAATTTATGTACCATGTAAGTGGCGACCCAAGATGGGTGACGATACCTAATTTTGGGAATGATTGAGCTGTCGCATTTAATATTCCCTTACGAAAAGAATATTCCCCACCAAACGAATATTTTATAACAACTTCGCTTACTTTGCAAAAATTTATAAATATTACCCACAACTATAACATTATATCAAATTTATTCCATAATATTCAAAAATAATATTTATAGAAAATTCATCTTTATTTATAAAAGTTGGGGTCTTACAACCTCCCCTTCTTATGAAATTTCGCCCTCGAAATTAGGGTACGATCTGTATGTCAAGAGGTAAGGATACCTTGATTTCATTTCGATTCTAACTCCCAAGTCATTTCCTCAACATCGTGGTTCCTCCACAAAACTTTCGACTGAGGTATAACCTTCGAGCGTATAATATGTTCTTTCTTATCCAAGATTTGAACAGAACCTCTTCATACGCCAAATCTTCCGCTATTTCGTCCTGCTTCTAACTCAATAATGTGGTTCGGTCTTTCACATATTTACGTAATATGGATATGTGAAAAACGTTATGAACACGAGACATACTTCGCTTCAGAAAGTTTAGTCTATAGCCACAATTCCTACTCGATCGAGGTTTAAAATGGACCGATGAATCGAGGATCGAGTTTTCCTCTTTCCAAATCTTGTAACTCCTTTCCATGGAGCAACTTTTAACAACACATGATCTCCTATATCGAATTCCACGCCCTTTCGATGAAGATCAAGATAACTCTTTTGTCGATTTTGTGAGGTTTTTATACGTTGTCGGATCGCTTTGAATCTTTTCCGTAGTCATACGCATTCAACTCCTAGTCCCAACAACGTTGCTTCACCCACCTCATCCCAAAGATACCGAGAACGACACTTTCTTCCATACAACGCTTTGAATGGAGCCATGCCAATACTTGTTTGATAACTGTTGTCAGAGGAAAACTCCACCAATGGTAAGAACTTGTCCCAACTTCCTCAAATCAAGGACACAGAGTCTTAATAGATCTTCAAGAGTTCAAATAGTCCTCTCCGATCGTCCGTCCGTCTCGAGGATGATATGCCGAAATAAATCGTAAGTCTGCGCTCATAGCTTTTTGCAAACTAACCCAAAATCGCGAAGTGAATCTTGGTCTCGATCGAAACTATGGATACCGCATACCATGCGCCTCTTACAATCTCGCTTATGTACATACGAGCAAGACGTTCAAGTGTATAAGTTTCTCGATTTGGTAAGAAATGAAACAGACTTGGTCAATCTATCAACAATGACCCAAATCGCATCTACGCCTTGAGAAACCTTAGGAAGACCGTGAACGAAATCCATGGTAATGTGCTCCCACTTCCATTCCGGAATTTCAAGTGGTTGCAATGGACCTTTTGGTACTTGATGCTCCGCTTTTAACTCGCTGACAAGTTAGACACCTCGAGATAAACAACGCTATCTCTCTCTTCATATTGCTCCACCAAAATGTATGACGAATATCATGATACATTTTGGTACTCCTGTGATGGATTGCAAATGGTGTGTTGTGCGCCCATCATGATATTATACTTTAAATCGTGGTCGTTAGAACACAAAGTCCGGAGTCGACTCAAGTATTCCTTCTTCATCGATTCTTGCTTCCGCATAGCACCTTCTTGCACTTTCTTCCTCATAATGCATCGCCTCCGTGTCCAGAATGTTGAAAGCAATTTTAACTTTATCGATTAAAGTCGGTTCTACTCAGATACTCGCTTATTATCACACGCGTCCCTCGAGTCTTTAACTCTATCTCCATCCTTTGCAAGTCACACAAAATGGGCTCTTAATATTAATGACAATATCGCACTCAGATTACATATGATCTTCTACTCAATGCGCCGCCTACCACGCTCGCTTTTCCGTGATGGTATTGATGGTATGATCATAATCTTTCAATAGCCTCGCCAACGTCGTTGTCGCATGTTGAGTTCCTTTTGAGTGAAGAAATATTCGAGGCTTTTATGATCCGTAAAGATCTCCACTTTCTCCCCATACAAGTAATGCCTCCAAATTTTAAGTGCAAAGATAACAAATGCTAACTCTAGATCATAAGTAGGATAATTCCTCTCATATTCTTTGAGTTGTCATGAGGCATAAAGCTATAACTTTTCCATGTTGCATGAGAACACATCCCAACCCTTTTGTCTCAAGCATCATCAGAGATGACAAATCCTCCGAGCCGATGGTATCACGTAATAGGTCTTTGAAATAAGTCTCCTCGAGTTCTTGAAAACTCTTCTCACATTCTTCGCTCCAACCGAACTTTGTATCTTCCGAGTCACCGAAGTCAATGGAGTAATGATTCGAGAAAATCCTTCCACGAATCTCCGATAATAACCAAATAAACCGAGAAAGCTACGACTTCGGCCATCGATTTAGGTTGTTCCTAGCTTTGAATAGCTTCAATCTTTGCTTGGGTCAACAGATATTCCATGACTTGATATCACGCGCCCAAGGAATGCTACTTCTTCAAGCCGTAACTCGCATTTCTTCAACTCGCATAAAGCTTATATTCACGGCTTTTGGAGTGTCACCTCAAGTGTTGCTCATGATCTTCACTACTTTTGGAATAAATAAGGATGTCATCAATAAAGACGACCACAAAGTGATCCAAATATTCCTTGAATACTCGGTTCATCATATCCATGAAGGCAAAGAGGAGCATTAGTCAATCCAAAGGATATGACTAGAATTCATAATGCCCGCATCGAAGTTCGGAAAGCCGCTCGAATGTCACGTGGCTTCTAATCTTCAATTGGTGATATCCTAACGAAGATCAATCTTTGAAAAGAATTTGGCTCTTGCAACCGGGTCAAACAGTCATCAATACGTGGCAATGGATACCTATTTTGATGGTGACATGATTCAACTCCCGATAATCAATACAAAGTCGCGATACTCCCATCTTTCTTCTTCTTCACGAATAATGTAGAGCACCCCAAGGAGAAGTACTAGACGAATAAAGCCAATGTCTAACAATTCCTCGCATTGGGTCTTTAACTCTCAAGTTCAATAGAGCTATTCGATATGGGGCTTTGGAAATAGGTTTTGTACTGGGTTCAAGGTCGATACAAAATTCAATTTCACGCCTCGGGGTAGCAAGGAAGTTCTTCTGGAAATACGTCGTGAAATTTATTAACAATAGAAATATCGCTCAAAACCGATTATTTTTGTTTAAATCATGATATGAGCTAAGAAAGCTTGACATCCGCTTTTTCAATAAACGAATAGCTTTATGGCTTAAGATTTACCGTGATTGATTTTAATGGTTTGTCGTTGAATTCGCATAATAGGTTGGTTAGAATATGAAAGCTAACAACCTTACGAAAACAATCAATTTTTGCATGATAAGTAGTTAACCAATCAATCCCTTAATCACGCCAAATGCAAGTACTTTTAATGAAAAAATCGATCGGTAATGTAATGTGAGGGTACCGATTTGAACCAAACAAGACTTATAAACAGTGGATGTAATGAAGGTTTCTCCCAACGGAGTTTCCACAGATAAGTCAAAGTCTAATTTCTCCGGAGTCAAATGTGACGCCCCCAAAATAGGTCCATTCCATCCAACCCATTCTCGAGTCGCCAAATACATGGTACAGAAATAACTACAACTTTATTATTACATTTGTCGTGCAAAATACGACAACATATATATCTGAGTTTAAATACGAGATATTGCCATCTAGACAATATCCACACGCAAATAAATCCCCATCATAATTATTGATACATTATTTTACAAAATGGTGAGGACTACTAAACAACTCTCTCTAGAACCTTCATTCCATACCCCGACTAAGACTCGCTACATTCTCGCCTCCTCGAGAAGAAAAATGGAACAACAAGGAAAAGGGTGAGCTCAACTAGCCCAAGAAAGAATATTATGATTAAGATAATATACAACAAATTATCGTTAGTCTTCAACAGGAAAAATCTAATAGAATACAATAGACAACAAATTTTAAATCAATATTCGCAATGAAATAATAATTCATTAGAAGAGTTAAGTAGAGAATGCAAACTACTATCTTCTATATATGAATTTAAAAGTTCATCGTCAATATTTTATCCTCAGAACATCAATCAATATACATCCGAATCAAATATTCATCTTTGCACTACAGCCAAAGATATTCATCATTGGTCATGTTCATCCTAACACTGCTCATCTTTGCACTACTGCCAAAGATATTCTTCATCTCAATCATTCATCTTTTGCACTACCAAAGCCAAAGATATTCAATAATATCATCATTTAAGACCGAGGAAGATGAAAATATTTTTAAAGAAACGAATCCAAAGAAACAAAATGACAAGGATTAAGGATTAAGGATTCGTACTTTGTTTTATCCACGTCCAAAAATACCTCAAAAATAATCATAGGGGTGTAAAATTCAAGAATGATCAAAACATGGATACAATCAAAGCTAGTATCCGTAATAGATATTTTGACGAAAAGAAGAAATTTCATTTTTCGAATGAATAGCCAGATTCGTGAATAAAGTGTCAGATACGTGAATAAGGCCAGATACGTGAATAGTAACTCTACACCAAAAGATAGAAATTCCACAAAAAACATCTTCACGCTTCAATACTTAATAATAAGACTCGTGAATAAGTAACTCATGAATAAGAACTCATGAATAAGAACTCATGAATAGTAACCCCACATGAAAAAGTTCCAAATTTGATAAAAAGTTCGAACTAATATTTCAAAGATAATGATATTGAAGAAATAATATCATTCGAGAAGAAAATAACATCCCTTACCTCGAAAAAGACAAGATTTCTAAATGAAACACCGGATATAGGCTATGACTTGAACTTGCACCGTATAGCAATACTCAAAGTATACTCAAAATACTCACAAGAATACGCCGATAATATAGAGAGAGAAAACTTCAGCTTCGTGTGATTTTCAATTCTAACCTAAGACCCTATTTATAGAAATTGCTAGAACACCAAAAGTAGAAAATTGAATATAATATTAATATATTTTTTCACATTTTCTTTAGCCCACCTTTTTAGACAACTGATCTCAGCCCATTTGAATCACATGTGAGGCCAACTTAGTTGCAAAAAAACGTTTTTCTCAAAATAATTAACTAAAACTCCCAAAAATAATTATTTCTTAACTTCAACTTCAATAATTCATAATAAATAGCCCTTTTATCAGAAAATTCAAATCTCATGAAGTTTTATAGAAAATTCAATTCTCTACAATTTTGCAAAGAAAGTTTTCCAAATTCCAAATGTAAATTGACCGAAATCCACAAACTATCGATTTTACGAAATCTATAATCAATTTTCAATAAGAAATGGGTCCACCAACACACAAAACATGTGTTAAACATTTATTGCAACAAAAATACTCTTCCTCCTCATATACTCATATATCCCACATTCATTGTAAAAATATCACCATTATAATATTATTATTAAAAATATATTTAAATGAATTATTTTATCGTAAAAAGATAAAATATTAATTTTCAACAATTGTCATTTTAAAAATTTTCTCCATCTATATCCACATAAAATCAATATTTTTCTCATCATATAAATCAATAATTAATTATTCACAAATAATATTACGTAATCACAAAGATCGCAACCAGTCGCTCCTGTGAAAGAGGGGCTTTCCAATAAGGATCTCTCCTTATCTTGCCAAGCAATTAGGTGACCAAACCTCTCCTTAGATGTAACTTTCTAGACATTGCCAATAATGTTTTCTAATAATATTATTCAGGATAATATGAATTATTGTCTGATAATGGAAAATACCGCAGAATGATAATTTATCAAACAACAAGAATATAAAATATTAATGCAAAGAATTATTGAATCAATAAAATAAAATATCGAATAAAGAATTATCGTAATAATTATCGAGTAAGGCCTTTCACGTAAGAATCAATAATTGGTGCAATACCGCAAGTGCCACTTGCTCAACAACGCCAGATTAGTGTGTTTTAAACCACCGGGTATTCCAACAAGATTAATCTGTGAATAACTACGCCGCTATTTATAAACAATTTATATTTGTCGCTTTCTTCATCCAATCGCTTTCAAGCATGGGGCCCATAAAAGATCGCGTCACATTGCATTTAATATTCCCCGACAAAGATTTAATATTCCACGACCAAACGAATATTCCCCGACAATAATGAATATTTTATAACCACTTGCTTATTCAAATATTTATGATTTTACCCATAACTATCCACATTAATCAAATCGACCCTTTACTATTTCAAAATAATAAATAGAGGAAAATAAATTTCATTTATTAATAATTTGGGGTCTTACAACCTCCCTCCTTATGAAATTTCGCCTCGAAATTGACGTGACGACGACTGGTGTTTTCAAAAGATGAGAATACCTCGCTTTCATTTCGCTTTCCAACTCTCGTGTCATTTCCTCAATAGCATGGTTTCTCCACAAAACTTTAACTTGTGGTATGACCTTCGTGACGTAGGATATGCTCCTTCCCTATCCAAAATCTTGACAGTACCTCTTCATACGTTAAGTCTTCTATTATCTCGTCCGGCTTCTAACTCAATGACGTGGTTCGGTCGTCCACATATTTACGTAACATCGATACGTGAAAAACGCTTATGAACACGCCATACTTGGCGATAAAACGAGTCTATAGGCCACGCTCCTATTCGATCGAGAATTTCAAATGGATTAATAAATCGAAGGTTCGAGCTTTCCTCACCTCACCGATTCTCGCTTTTGAAATAACAACTTCTTGACCTCCTTCTTCAAATTCATCACCCGGCAGGTAGCTTGAATAAATTTTTAACTTTATCGATTAAAGTCGATTATACTCGTATATCATCATCACGTGGGTACCTAGAGTTTTCATCTCCATCTCTATTATTTGTAAATTATACGAAAATGAGTCTTTGATAATATCGTGACTCAGACTTGATAATGATCTTCTACTCAACACGCCGCCTACCACGCTCGCTTCCGGGATGGCATGGTCGTAACACGCGCCAAAATGAGTCTCCTCTTGAGTTCTTCAAGCTCTTCCCACATTCCTCGCTCCATTCGAATTTTGTATCTCTACGAGTCACCGAAGTTAATGGAATAGCGATTCGAGAATATCCTTCAACGAATATCCGATAATAACCAACTAAGCCTGAAAGCTACGATTTCGATTACCGACTTAGGTTGTTCTCAATCGCGACTCATATCCCAACCTTGATAACACGCTACAATGACACCTATCGCTTTACTATCGCATTTATATGGCGTCCCCTACGAGAGTCTCGGCTTTTGCAGGCATTCCACAAAGGAAGTCACCAAGATAAAGGCTCAGTACCAAATTTATAGTTGAATTTTTAACTCCTCAAGTTCAATAGAGCCATTCGATATGAGATTTTAGAAATGAGTTTTGTCTGGGTTCAAAGTCGATACAAAATTTAATATCACTTTGGGAGTAAACCAAGAAATTCTTCAGAAATACGTCGAAAAATCAATAACAACAGAATATTATTCAAATCGACGTGTCTTTATTCAAATCCATAACATGGACTAAGAAAACTCGACATCCGTAATAAACGAATGACTTCATGGCTTGATATGAAAATGTTTGACTACAATGGTTTGATTGCTTGAATTGAATAACAAAGTTGCTTAGAATATGAAAACTAACAACCTTACGAAAATAATCAATTTCGCATTTGATGAGTAGTTAACCTTAAAATCACATCAAAAGCAAATATCTCTATAGAAATAAGGTTAACGGTAATGTGATAAAGCCAACTGAATCAAGCAAGATTTTTAAACAACGGATGTAATGAAAGTTTCTCCTAATGGAGTCTCCATAATAGGTCAAAGTTTAATTTCTCCGTAGTCAAGTTCAAACGCTGAGCGCAAGCAAGAGAGATAAAAGAATGGGTAGAACAGATCTAGTAAGGTATAAACTTCGCAAGAATTTATAATTAACTAACCTGCTAACTTCGTCGTGTTCCTCGCAGATTTTGACCGGTCACGACAAACGCCTTCCAGAACCGTTGACTTTGACTTTTCTCCGGGACATCCTTTTGAGTCACCATTCCTCACCGGACTGGTTTCGATATCGTATAATCTCGAAAGCGATATGTCCTTCTTTTCCACAATTATAGCATACCTTAAACTGCTAGGGCGCCAATGATATGTCCTTTTTCCATTTGTAACATACGACCGGTGGTCTTTCTCCTCCTCGGAACCGATTCTTCTTGGCCGACGCCTTCACATGGTCGTTGTTGAATCTCCTCTTTAAAAAATCTCCTCCCGACTCGCTTCTTCTATTTTCATGGCCACGATTACCACCAGAGTGGTTACCGCTTTTGTCAGTATTCTTCTTTCTCCGCCGGTTATCGTTATTCGATGATCGCTATCTTGGTGAAAATCCTCGTTATGGTCCCTCATTGAACGTATTTCGTTATCTCGCCTAACAACCGAGCCCTCATTGACAAAATCTGAATAGAGAAAATTTATGAGAAATGAGATACCGACGTATCCGGGTTTCAAATCTCTCGTAAACATCCGCATCATATGCTCCTCATTCTCCACCAAATGAGGTGCAAACCGATAACTCCGCTAACTTCACCTCGTCTTCGGGACACCGCCATGTTATTCTCGCCCAGCCTAATAAACTCCACTTCCTTCATACGACGAATACTTTCGTGGAAGTACTTGTCATTGAATCTGCTTCAAACGCTCTCCGACATGCCGAAAGTGCAAATGGATGGGTACGCTTCACGATTTCCACCAAGAATCCGCCTTCGCCACGGAACATAAAAGTAGCGAATGGAACTTTCTGTTCTCCCGTCCATCCCAAGACATCGAATATCTTGGTAATTTGTTTGACCCACGCCTCCGCCTTTAATCGGATCCGCTTTCCCTGCACTCGTGGTCCCAACTTTTGAAACTCGCTTGGTCGCGACCACCCGTGAATTGCTATCATTTCCTCCCCGTATTTTGAACACGAGTCTCCCTTGTCTCGATTTTTGATTTTGCAAAAACTTCTAAACATCCCTCGCTCATCATCTCGCTTTCAGTGGTGTTGTTCATGGGAGGAACATTGTCACTGTTGCACGCTCTCCTCGTTGGTGAGTACAGCATCTCCACGGTCTCATTTACATTGTTAATATTCTCAATCGACATTCTCAAATACCGCCATAAAACAAGGGTTAATTAAGGAAATCAATATATCACATAATATCCCTATATACTTGACTTAACTAACAAATAAGCTTAGGTAATACACACTTAGAAAGGATTTACTCGCTCTCCTCTTAGTTCTTTTCCCCGATCTCCGCCAGAGATCATATCCTAAGCTCCGATACTAATCATGACCCTTACGGTGCTTGACCACAAGACCTCTCATGGTACCTATCAATTTGCCACCAGAAAAAATCAGCGTCCCCACGGAGAGTCCTTGGTGATCCCCATCAACAGAAGTCACCACCTGAGAGGCTCGGGGCTCTTTACTTATAGCTCGATACGATACAACCGCGACGCCCCAAAATAGGTCCATTCCATCCAACCCATTCTCGAAGTCGCCAAATACATGGTACAAAAATAACTACAACTTTATTATTACATTTGTCGTAAAATACGACAACATATATATCGTGAGTTTAAATACGAGATATTGCCATCTGCACAATATCCACACGCAAATAAATCCCCATCATAATTATTGATACATTATTTTACAAAATGGTGAGGACTACTAAACAACTCTCTCTGAACCTTCATTCCATACCCCGACTAAGACTTTCGCTACATTCTCGCCTCCCGAGAAGAAAAAATGGAACAACAAGGAAAAGGGTGAGCTCAACTAGCCCAAGAAAGAATATTATGATTAAGATAATATACAACAAATTATCGTTAGTCTTCAACAGGAAAAATCTAATAGAATACAATAGACAACAAATTTTAAATCAATATTCGCATGGAAATAATAATTCATTAGAAGAGTTAAGTAGAGAATGCAAACTACTATCTTCTATATATGAATTTAAAAGTTCATCGTCGATATTTTATCCCTCAGTAACATCAATCAATATACATCCGAATCAAATATTCATCTTTGCACTACACAGCCAAAGATATTCATCATTGGTCATGTTCATCTAAACACTGCTCATCTTTGCACTACTACCAAAGATATTCTTCAAAATCATTCATCTTTGCACTACAAAATAAAGATATTCAATAATATCATCATTTAAGATTCGAGGATGATGAAAAATATTTTTAAAGAAACGAATCCAAAGAAACAAAATGACAAGGATTAAGGATTTCAGTACTTTGTTTTATCCATCGTCCAAAAATACCTCAAAAATAATCATAGGGGTGTAAAATTCAAGAATGATCAAAACACGGATACAATCAAAGCTAGTATCCGTAATAGATATTTTGGACGAAAAGAAGAAATTTCATTTTTCTATGAATAGTCACAGATTCGTGAATAGTGTCAGATATCGCGAATAGTCCGATATCGTGAATAGTAACTCCACACCAAAAAGATAGAAATTCCACAAAAACATCTTCACGCGCTTACTCGTGAATAAGTACTCGTGAATAGAAACTCATAAATAAGAACTGAATAAGTAACTCATGAATAAGAACTCATGAATAGTAACCCCACATGAAAAAATTCCAAATTTGATAAAAAGTTCCAACCAATATTTCAAAGATAATGATATTGAAGAAATAATATCATTTGAGAAGAAAATAACATCCCTTACCTCGAAAAGACAAGATTTCTAAGTTGAAACACCTGGATATAAAGCTATGACTTGAACTTGCACCGATATATAGCAATACTCAAAGTATACTCAAAATACTCACAAGAATACGCCGATAATATAGAGAGAGAAAACTTCATTTCTTGTGTGATTTTCAATTCTAACCCAAGCACCCTATTTATAGAAATTGCTTGAACACCAAAAGTAGAAAATTGAATATAATATTAATATATTTTTCACATTTTCTTTAGCCCACCTTAGACAACTGATCTCAGCCCATTTGAATCACATGTGAGGCCAACTTAGTTGCAAAAAAACGTTTTTCTCAAAATAATTAACTAAAACTCCCAAAATTAATTATTTTAACTTCTAACTTCAATAATTCATAATAAATAGCCCTTTTATCAGAAAAATTCAAATCTCGCGAGTTTTTATAGAAAATTCAATTCTCTACAATTTTGCGTAAGAAAGTTTTCCAAATTCCAAATGTAAATTGACCGAAATCCATAAACTGTCGATTTTACATCTATAATCAATTTTCATTAAGAAATGGGTCCACCAACACACAAAACATGTGTTAAACATTTATTGCAACAAAAATACTCTTCCTCCTCATATACTCATATATCCCACATTCATTGTAAAATATCACCGTTAATATATTATTAAAAAATATATTTAAATGAATTATTTTATCGTAAAAAGATAAAATATTAATTTTCAACAATTGTCATTTTAAAATTTTCTCTATCTATATCCACATAAAATCAATATTTTCTCATCATATAAATCAATAATTAATTATTCACAAATAATATTACAGAATCACAATCTTGCAACCAAAGTCGCTCCTGTGAAAGAGGGGCTTTCCAATAAGGATCTCTCCTTATCTGCCAAGTTGATTAGGTGACCAAACCTCTCCTTAGATGTAACTTTCTAGACATTGCCAATAATGTTTTCTAATAATATTATTCAGATAATATGAATTATTGCTCTGATAATGGAAAATACTTTGTGTAATGACAATTTATTGAAACAACAATAATAAAAATATTAATGCAAAGAATTATTGAATCAATAAAATAAAATATTTGAATAATAATTACAGTAAAAATTATTGAGTAGTGCCTTTCACGTAAGAATCAATAATTGGTGCAATACCGTATCTACTTGTCAACAACGCCAGGATTATTGTGTTTTAACCACCGAGTATTCCAACAAGATAATTAGCAGAATAACTACGCCATTATTTATAAACAACTTATATTTGTCGCTTTTCTTCATCCAATCGCTTTCCGCTATGTTATGGGGCAAAAAAATCGCCGTCATCACATTTAATATTCCCAACGATGCAATATTCCACGACCAAACGAATATTCCCCGACAATAATGAATATTTTATAACCACTTGCTTATTCGAAATATTTGCGTATTTTACCCATAACTATCCACATTAATCAAATCGACCCTTACTATTTCAAAATAATAAATAGAGGAAAATAAATTTTATTTATTAATAATTTGGGGTCTTACATCAAATTTAATCGATGAGCGCAAGTAGGAGAAATAAAAGAATGGGTAGAACCGGTATCAAATAAAGTATAGACTTCATTAGAGTTTATGATAAGCTTACCCGTGATGACCTCATTCGGATTCCTTGCTCTCTTGGGAGGTCACAACAAACGCCTCCTCAGCACTCCTGGCTTGACTTTTCCGAGACTACCTTTGGTGCATCCATCCTAGTCAATTTGTCTTGATGAAATCCACAAAATCGAGCTAAGTGACCTTCTTTCCACAATTATAACATCTTTGACTGACGTGGCGTAGTTTGATCGATGTGTCCCCCCTCCTCCGCATTTGAAGCATATGATAGGTGGTTTTTCTCCTTCCTTAACAACGGTCTTTGGTCTTGACGTCTTTCCATCATTGTTGAATCTCCTTTTCTTGAAATGTCCATTCTTATTGTTTTGTTTCGATTACCTTTGAAGTGGTTACCATATCCGGCCGGCATTGATTCCTCCACGCTTGTTGTCACCGCTCGATGACTACTACTCATTGTGGTATTATAATTTTGCCTTACCGCTTCTCTTTAGTTAAGTTGACTCGTTATCGCTCCTCCACTAATTGAGCCCTATTTACAACATCTAAATACAAACACGCTTTATGAGAAATAAGATGTTGACGTATCTCCGCTTTCAAACCTCTTAAAAACATTCGCGCCATTCTCTCTCTTCATTATCCACCAAGTGGGACGCAAAACCGTGATAACTCCACAAATTTTGCCTCGTATTGCGACACGGTCATATTATTTTGTTCCAACTTGATAAACTCCACCTCCTTCACGTGGCGGCGAATAATTTCAGGGAAAGTATTTGTCGTTGAGCGACTCTGGAACTTCTCCCAAGATATCTTGATCTGACAAAGAGGTTGAGTACGTTTCTGGAATTCCCACCAATGTCTGCCTCTCGCGCATGACATAAAGGCGTGAAATGGAACCTTTTCTCCTCGAGCATCCCAAGACATCAAATATCTTGGAAATCTGCTTTATCCATGCTTCCGCGAAGTGGTTTTGGCTCTCCCCTAAACTCGGTGGTCCCAGCTCCTTGAATCTGCTTAGTGGTGACCACCGAGAGTTTTCCGTGTTTCCACCTACGTTTTGGACAGAGTCGCTCTACCGTTCTTTGTTGCATATGAATTGTATAAAGCCTCCTGAACATTTGATCATTCATCATTTAGTCGGTGTTGTTGTTTGCATGAGGATTGTCGCCTTCACGATGCACATTATCCTCGATTATTGATATGTGGTGAATCAACGATCGCTTTGTGCTCCATTCTTATTCTCAACATTCTCGGATGTCATTTTCGAATCGCCACAAAAAAACAAAAGGTTAATTAAAATGTAACATATTATCCATATATTCTCAATCGACCCATAAAATAAAGACATAAACTTAGGTAGGTCATACTAGCGAAGGTATTCCCTGCCTCTCCTCCTAGTACTATTCCCACATCTTAGCCGGGATCATATCCCTAAGCTTTGATACCAAATCATGACGCCCCCAAAATTAGGTATACATCACCCATCTTGGGTAGTCGGATACATGGTACGTAATTTAAATACAACTTCTTAATATAAGCTGTAGGTATGCAATCGACATAAATCGTGAGTTTGAATACAAATATTGTCTACTAGATATTATACAAACTCAAAAGGAGTCCTCATTACAATTATTTTCACACTATTTCACGTATATAGTGAGGACTACTAATGCTATCCTCTCGGACCATTACTCCGCTCCCAGACTCGTCCCAAATTATATTCTCATTTCACAAGAGAAACGGTGAAAAGAAAGTGTGATCTCAACTAGCTCAAGAAGAAATATTATGACTAAGATAATGCGAAATAAATTATCATTAGCCTCAACAACAAAGTTAAACCGATAAAATATAATGAACATCAAGTTTAACTACACAATGAACCAAAGAATCCATTAAAAGAGTCAAGTAGAAAATAAAATCTACTATCTTTTATGATTTAAAAGGTTTTTCATCATTTGTTATAGCCGAGACTCAAACTTTAATAAATATTCCACATCATCGAATCACCTCTGCTTACTACTACCAATGATATTCTTTAATATCACGACCACAATTATTCATGCACTACGGGCCGAGAATATTTGTGTATTCATTAATGGTCATGATCATGCCAACAATCTGTCCATCATGCATGCACCACGGCCATTGAGGATTTTTACCACATCATTTGTAACATTACGATTAAGTGATTACATCGAATAGTCTCTGTCATAATATACCAAGTCCATCTATGCACTATAGGCCACGTATGACTTTCAACATAATATAAACATGAGGATGATGACAATGATATTCAATAAAACAAGTTCAAGATTAATTTATCTAGGACCAATAACATCCAAATCGACAACATCTTTGCTTTGTAGAGTAAAATTCAAGAATCTTGAGAAGAATATTTCCATGAAAGGATCTTGGATGAAGCGAAAATATCAAGGATATTCCACTAATTTCATGGAGTATAGAAGTCAAAGTTTTAACCAATTTGGGTATAATAAAGAATGGAATAACAAAAGAAATCACCATGTATGCGATAGATCGCAGACGCAGTTATTCCAACGAATAATAAATAATCGGAACGGTCCCAAACGTAAAACACACAGACGTGGATATTCCAACAGAATAATAAAGAATGGAACCAGTCCTGGCGTAAAACACACGAGACGGGATGTTCCAATGTAATAATAATAAAGATTTTAACCAGTCCGGGTAAAAACACACGACATGTGATGTTCCAATGAATAATAATAAGACGGAACCAGGTCCTGTAAAACACACGATGTGGATGTTCCAATGAATAATAGAAGAATGTCACCAAGTATAGGGTAGATATAGCGTATCTGAGTTATTCCAACAAAGATAATAAGCAATGGAATAACAACAGCTTCTTCATTATTTAAGAAAGAATAACACCCTTACTTTTGGTAGGAGATTGAATCTGCGGTAGTGTAGTAACAAAATACTCTTCTTCTTTCTCTCTTATTCTCTCTATACTTTCTCTCTATATAGCTTGAATGAATTAGTGAAAAATAATGAAGCACTAGGCCTCTATTTATAGAAGATTTCTAGCTTAGCACCGCCATGTGAAAAGGCGAGAAGCTTGACGACGGTGATGAAAAGAAAAGTGGTTTGGCCTTTTAATGTGAAACGACAAGTGGTTCGGCCTTTGTAATGTGAAACGACAAGTGGTTCGGCGCTTTGTAATGTGAAACGACAAGTGGTTCGACGTCTGGTAAAGGTAATTACTATTGTGAAGGTAATTACTATTCACAAATGTAATTACTATTGACGAAGGTAATTACTATTGTTGAAGAGACTCTTAGATGATGACATATGGACCCCCATAAAATAATCAAACTTACCACAAACGTCTCATAACGGACTCTTTATATACATCAAGGATTGAATAAATATTACCACAAATCATTTTATTTTTAATCAACACATATTTAATCATTTAACAATTATTAATCATTTATAACTTGTCGTCTCAATTATTGATTTAATACTATAACATATTATACGATGATAATCTTGTGACAATAATTGAATCAATAATATAAGAGATATGATCAAAGAATTATTCTGTGTAGCAATAATTGAGCATAAATTTGAGTGACTTCTTATGTGACGCCCCAAAATTAGGTATCGTCACCCATCTTGGGTCGCCACTTACATGGTACATAAATTCAAATCTGAACTTAATTATACATCCGTAGTGTAACATACGACAATACATAAACCGAGAGTTCTAATAGGAATATTGTCATTTAGACAATATCCATACTCAAGGAGTCCTCATTACATTTATTGTCACACTATTTAACGAATAGTGAGGACTACTAATCTATCTTCGGGACCATCACTCTTTTCCCAGGCTAGTCCCGGCTATATTCTCATTTCTTGAAGAAAACGAAAGAAAGAAAGGGTGAAAGCTCAACTAGCCCGATGAAATATTATGACTAAGATAATGCGAGAATAAATTATCATTAGCCTTCAACAAATGTTAAACCGATAAAATACAATAGACAACCGGTTTAAGCTGCGGTGAATATCTGATCCATTAAAAGAGTCAAGTAGAAAATAAAGTCCACTATCTTTTAGGTTTTAAAAGGTTTTCATCAATTTTATCACTAAGACTCGGTTTAATGAATAAACCACAATATCTAATCATCCACATGTACTACGGTCGAGGATTTTCATCAAATTATCAATGGTCATGACTATCTTAGAATCACCCCGGTCATAATCATACCAAAAACTATCCATCAACTTTGCATTACGAGGCCACTTGAGGACTTTTGTCACATCATTTATATCAAGTCGTGATTATCACAATAAACCACAGTGTCATAATCATACTAAGTTCATCTATGCGCGTAAGCGAAAATAACTTTCAACATAATATAAACATGAGGATGATGACAATGATATAAGAATTCAATAAAACAAGTTCAAGAATTAATTTCTCTAGGATTTATTAACGTCCAAATTGTCAACAAGATCTTTGTTTTGTAGAGTAAAATTCAAGAATGATCGGAAGAATATTTCCATGAAAGATCTTTGGATGAAACGCAAATATCGAGGATATTCTACTAATTTCATGGAGTATAGAAGTCAAAGTTTTAACTTATTTGGGTATAATAAAGAATGGAATAACAAAAGAAATCACCGTAAATGCGGTACTTGGCATAGACGAGTTATTCAATGAGAATAATAATAACGAAACCGAATTCGGTGAAATTCACACAAGCAAGAGATGATCAACCGAATAATAAATCTTTGAATAATAATAAACAATGGAACGGTCCGTGTAAAACACACTGAGACGAGGATATTCAAACAGAATAATAAATGCGAATAATAAACAATGGAACCGTGTCCGGTGTAAAACACAGAACGGGATATTCCATAGAATAATAAAGAATGGAATAACGAAGAAGATCACCAAGTATAGGGGATTCAAGCGTATCTGAGTTATTCCAATGAGAATAAATAAGAATGGAATAATATAAGGATTTCACCAGTATAGGGTATCTTGGCGTATCTGAGGTTATGTATAGGGTATGCCACTTTTACGAGTTATTCAACGAATAATAATGAATGGAATAACGAAGTTCTCTTCATGAATAAGAAAGAATAACACCCACTTACAGATACAACAAATAATATCCCTTACCATAAAAGACAGACCTTGGATATCAAAGTAGTGAAGTGCGAATACTCTTCTTCTTTATCTCTATAGATTTTCTCTCTATAAACTTCTCTCTATAATTTCTCTCTACTAGAGTTTGGTGAATTAAGTAAAGAAAATAATGAAGGAATGAGCTTATTTATAGGAAAATAGAATGCATAGTAATTAATCCATGAGCGGTCCAGATTGATTTACTTTAATCGACGGTCCATATTTAAAGCAAAATCTTTTAAATAAAATATCATATATTCTATTTATATAAAAACATTTTACTATGCAAACACTATGCAATACTATGCAAAATCTTATACAAAACACTACATGCAACACTATGCATAATAAAATATAATATATTCTATTTATAGAATAACTTTAATAAAGTATTACATTTTATATAAAAAGATGTTTACATTTTTATTACGTTAATAATCTGAATAAAACAAAAGCGTCATTATCATTATAATAATTCATATTATTAATCGACAATAATGGAATCAAACCGGTGACTTCTCACATAAGCATCGATAATCAATACAGGTAATGCTTCTTATGCGACCACACGTATTCTTTGTACTTTTACTACTAGAGTAGTTCAACAATGATCAACGGTAAAACTTCCGCCGTTATTTTAATAAAATATTTTTTTGTCGTTTTCTCGATCCGGCCAATAATTACATTGTGGGGTCCACCAATGATTGAGTAGTTATATGAATATTCCTGCTAAATCGAATATTCCCCACCAATCGAATATAATATAACCACTTGTATACTTTGCAAAATTTATAAATACTACCCTGAACTATAATATTATCTCAAATTCACACCATAATATTAAAAATTATTTCGACAAAATTTAAATCTTTATTGATAAAATCTGGGGTCTCACAATCTCCCTCCTTATGGAATTTAGCCCCTCGAAATTAGGGTATGTACACTGTATGATAAAGAGGTGAGGATACCTTGAATACCTTTATCGTTGAAAATATTAAGTTTATCTTTGCAATCCGGGCGAAGATATTCATTAACAATTCATCTTTACTACTGAGCCAAAGATATTTATTAACAATTCATCTTTGCACTACTGGCCAAAGATATATAATTAAAAACCAATAATCTTTGAGACTCGACAATAGTATCCGACCATGAATTATCCATGCACTCTTTGGCTAAGGATATTCGTGTTTTCAATCTGATCGTGATTATACCGAATAATCCGTGGTCATAATCATACCAAGTCTATCCATGCACTACTGACAAGAAGATGACTTTTACCACATCCATGAATTAATATTTCATTCTTTGAGACTCATTTCGATAATTAATCCATATCATCGAATCATCCACTGCTACTACTACGAATGAGGATATTCATTAGTATCACGACCACGAATTATCCATACACTACTGACCAAAGATAATCGTGTATTCATTAAGTATCACGACCACAAATTATCCATGCACTACTACCAAAGATAATCGTGTATTCATTAGTATCACGACCACAAATTATCCATGCACTACGGCCAAAGATAATCGTGTATTCATTAGTATCACGACCACAAATTATCCATGCAGATATGGCCAAAGATAATTGTGTATTCATTAATATCCGACCACAAATTATCCATGCACTACGGCCAAAGATAATTGTGTATTCATTAGTATCACGACCACAAATTATCCATACACTACTACGAAAGATAATTGTGTATTCATTAAGATATCACGACCATATTATCCATTACACTACGGCGAAGATAATTGTGTATTCATTAATATCACGACCATAAATTATCCATGCACTACGGCCAAAGATAATTGTGTTTTTTCAATTACGATTATGATTATCTTAGAACAATCCACATCATAATCATACCAAGTCCATCTATGCACCACTGAGCCATATGATGACTTTCAAATAATATAAACATGAGGATAATGATATAAAGAATCGATCAAATGAGATAAATGATAAATATTAAACATTTATAATATAATTTATCCGAAAGACCCCAACTTATTATTAATGAAATTTAATTTTCTCTATTTATTATTTTGAAATAGTAAGGGTTGATTTGATTAATGTGGATAGTTAGGGGTAAAATCTGTAAATATTTCAAAATAAGCAAGTGGTTATAAAATATTCATTGTTGTTAGGGGAATATTAGTTTGGTGGTGGAATATTAAATCTTTGTCGAGGAATATTAAATGCGGCCAGTAGCGACCGTGTGTGGGCCCCATGTGAGCGATTGGATGAAGAAAGCGACAAATATAAGTTGTTTAAAAATAACGGCGTAGTTATTCTGAATTAATCTTTGTTAAAATACTCGGTGGTTAAAACACGATGCTTTGCGGTATTGCACGATTATTGATTCTTACGTGAAAGGCCTTTACTCGATAATGGTTCTGATAATTCTTGTTTCGGTATTTTATTGATTTAATAATTCTTTGCGTTGATATTTTATATTCTTTGTTGTTTGATAATTGTCATTACACGATATTTTTCATTATCGAAGCAATAATTCATATTATCTGAATAATATTATTAGATAACATTATTGGCAATGTCTAGAAAGTTACATCTAAGGAGAGGTTTGGTCACTAATTAATTGCTTGCGATGAAGAAAGAAATTCTTATTGGAAAGCCCCTCTTTCTGAGGAGCTGCACGTTTGTCGATATTGTGATTACATAATATTATTTGTGAATAATTAATTATTGATTCATATGATGAGAAAAATATTGATTTTATGTGGATATAGATGGAGAAAATTTTTAATGTGACAATTGTTGAAAATTGAAATTTTATCTTTTTACGATAAAATAATTCGTTTTAAATATATTATTATATTTTAATAATATAATAATGGTGATATTTTTACAACGAATGTGGGATATATGAGTATCTGAGGAGGAAGAGTATTTTTGTTGCAATAAATGTTTAAAACATATTTAAACATGTAAATTGGACCCCATTTATTGGTAAAAAATTTGATTATAGCTTTAAAAATCGCTTGGTTTGTGGATTTGGGTCAATTTACATTTGGAATTTGGAAAAACTTTCTTACGCAAAGTTGTAGAAATTGAATTTCCTATAAAAACTCATGAGATTCAATTTTTTCGATAAAGGGCTATTTATTATGAATTATTGAAGTTACGAAGCTCAAAATAATTGATTTTTGGAAGTTTAATTATTTTTTTAAAAAAAAACGTTTTTTGATTTTTTTAGACTGAATGTGGCATGTGTTTGATGGCTGAATCAGATTTCTAAAGTGGCGTAGGAAATTTATTATATATATATATATTATTATTAAATTTTTACTTTTGGTGTTCTAGGCGATTTCACTATATAAATAGGGTCTTGGGTTAGAATTGAAAATCACACGAAGCTGAAGTTTTCTCTCTCTATATTATCGGCGTATTCTTGTGAGTATTTTGAGTATACTTTGAGTATTGTTATCTGGTGCAAGTTCCTTCATAGCTTTATATCCAAATTGTTTCAATTTAGAAATCTTGATCTTTTCGAGGTAAGGGATGTTATTTTTCTTCTCGAATGATATTATTTCTTGATATCATTATCTTTGAAATATTGATTGGAACTTTTATCAAATTTGGAACTTTTTCATGTATGGGGTTCTTTATTCATGAGTTACTATTCATTCACGAGTTCTTATTCATGATTCTTATTCACGAGTTCTTATTCACGAGTTCTTATTCACGAGTCTTATATTAATTGAAGCGTGAAGATGTTTTTGTGGAATTTCTATCTTTTGGTGTCGAGATTCTTATTCACGTATCGGCACTATTCACGTCTGACCTTATTCATATCTGAATTCATAAAAAATAAAATTTCTTCTTTTTGTCCAAAATATCTATTACGGATACTAGCTTTGATTGTATCCATGTTTTGATCATTCTTGAATTTTACACCACTATGATTATTTTTGAGGTATTTTTGGACATGGATAAAACAAAGTCTGAATCCTTAATCCTTAATCCTTGTCATTTTGTTTCCTTTGGATTCGTTTCTTTAAAAATATTTTTCATCATCCTCGATCTTAAATGATGATATTATGGAATATCTTTGGCACATGTGCAAGATGAATGATTTCTGAAGAATATCTTTGGCTAGTGCAAAGATGAGTATCTTTGGCGTAAGATGAGCAGTGTTTAGATGAACATGACCAATGATGAATATCTTTGGCACATGTAGTGCAAAGATGAATATTTGATTCGGATGTATATTGATTGATGTTCTGAGGATAAAAGATGAGCGATGAACTTTTAAATTCATACATAGAAGATAGTAGTTTGCATTCTCTACTTAACTCTTCTAATGAATTATTATTTCATTGCGAATATTGATTTAAAATTTGTTGTCTATTGTATTACTATTAGATTTTTCTGTTGTTGAAGACTAACGATAATTTGTTGTATATTATCTTAGTCATAATATTCTTTCTTGAGCTAGTTGAGCTCACCCTTTTCCTTTTGTTCCATTTTTCTCGGGAGGCGAGAATATATAGCGAATGCAGTTAGGGTATGGAATGAAGGTTCTAGAGAGAGTTGTTTAGTAGTCCTCACCATTTTGTAAAATAATGTATCGATAAATGTGATGAGGATTTATTTGAGTATAGATATTATGCAGAAGATAATATTTGTATTTAAACTCACAGTTTCTTGTTGTAATAATAAAGTTGTAGTTGTTTACATACCATGTATTGACAACTTCGAGAATGGGTGATGTATACCTATTTTGGGGCGTCACGGTTGGTATCGAGCTTAGGGATATGATCTCTGGCGGAGATCGGGGAATAGAACTAGGAGGGAGGCAGAGTAAATCCTTATTAGTGTGTCTACTAAGCTTATTTGTTAGTTGGTCGATATATAGGGATATTATGTGATATATTGATTTCCTTAATTAACCCTTGTTTTATGGCGGTTTGAGAATGTCGTTGAGAATATTAACAATGGAAATGAGGCCAGTGGAGGCGCTTTTTGTCACCAGCGAGGAGAGCGTCAGCAGTGGCAATGTTCCTCACATGAAACACCACCAGCGAGATGATGAGCGAGGGATGTTTAGAAGCTTTTTGCGATTCATGCAAAATCGAATGAGGGAGACTTCGTGTTCAAAATCTGAGGAGAAATGATAGCAATTCACGGGTTGTCCGCAAAGCGATTCGAAGTTGGGACCACGAAATTTAAGGAAAGCGGAATCCGATCATGGCGGAAACATGGGTCAAACAAATTACGAAGATATTCGATGTCTTGGGATGCGGAGGAGAGAGAAGGTTCCATTCGCCACCTTTATGTTAAAATGGCGGCGGAGCTCTCTTGGTGGAGTGCGTGAAGCGTACCCATCCGGTACGCTTTTCGGCATGTCTTGGGAGGCGTTTGAAACTATTTAATGACAAATACTTTCACGAAAGTGTTAAATCGTATGAAGGAAGTGGAGTTCATCAGTAGATTGGAACAAAACAACGTGGCGGTGTCGATCGATGCGAGGCAAAGTTTGCGAGTTATCGAGTTTGCACCTCATTTGGTGGAGAATGAGGAGCGTATGGCGGGATGTTTCTTAGAGGTTTGAAACCGCGTCGTCGATATCTCATTTCTCATAAATTTTCTCTCTATTCGGATGTTGTAAGCGAGGGCTCAATTATTAGGCGAGATATAGAGTATGCGGTCAACGAGGACCATAACGAGGATCGTACGGAGATAGCGATCAGCGAGAATAATGATAACCGGCGGAGAAAAAAGCGAGACGGACAAAAATGGTAACCACTCTGGTGTGTAATCATGGCCGTGAAAATAGAAGAAGCGAGTCGGGAGGAGATTTTAAAAAGAGAGATTTAACAACGACCATATGAAGAGGCGGTCTTGGTGACAAGCGGTTCTAAGGGAGGAGAACGACCACCGGTCGTATATTTATAAATCTTGGAAAAGGGACATATCGGTCAAAGCGCCCCTGACAGATTCAAGGTATGCTATAATTGTGGAAAGGAAGGACATATCGCTCGAGATTATGCGATGGCGAAACCTAGTTCGTGAGGGCGGTGACTCAAAAACATCCCGGAAAAAGTCAAAATCAGCGATTAGGAAGAAGCGTTTGTTGTGGTGGTCAAATCGAGAACCCAAAGCGAGGTGATCACGGGTAAAATATTTATAAATTCTTGCGAAGTTTATACCTTACTTGATCTGGGTGCTACCCATTCATTTATCTCTCTGCATGTGCTCAGCGTTTAAACTTGACTCAGGAGAAATTAGACTTTGACTGTATCTGTGGAAACTCAGTTAGGAGAAACTTTCATCACATCCACTGTTTATAAATCTTGTTTGATTCAAGTTGGCACCATTACCTTACACATTGACCTTATCTCTTTAAAGATACTTGCTTTTGATGTGATTTTAGGGATTGATTGGTTAACTACTCATCATTACCAAAATTGATTGTTTTTAAATAAGGTTGTTAGTTTTCATATTCTAAACCAACTTTTATTATGCAATTCAAGCAACTAAACCATTAAAATCAATCAACATCATATCTAATCATAAAAGCTATTAGTTTATTGAAAAGCGGATGTCAAGCTTTCTTAGCCCATGTTATGGATTTGAATAAAGACACGTCAAATTTGAATAATATTCTGTTGTTATTGACTTTCTGGCGTATTTCTGAAGAACTTCCGGTCTACCCCGAGCGTGAAGTTGAATTCTTTATTGATCTTGAACTGATACAAAGCCCATTTCTAAAACCCCATATCGAATGGCTCTATTGAACTTGAGGAGTTAAAGGTCCAACTACGAGGAATTGTTGGACATCGGTTTCATTAAATCTAGTACATCTCCTTGGGGTGCTCTGTTTTATTAAGTAAAGAAGAAAGGCGGGGTAGTATCGACTTTATATTGACTATCGGGAATTGAACCATGTCACCATCAAGAATAGGTATCCTCTACCTCGTATTGATGACTTGTTTGACCCGATTTGCAAGGGGCACAATTCTTTTCAAAAATCGATCTTAGATTACGATATCATCGGTTTGAAGATTAGAGCGAGGATATTCAAAGGCGCCTTGAACTTCGGTATGGGCATTATGAATTCTTAGTCATGTCTTTGGACTGACTAATGCTCCTGCGGCTTTCATGGATATGATGAGCCGAGTATTCAAGAATATTTGGATCGGTTTGTTGTTGTCTTTATTGATGACATCCTCATATATTCAAAAGTCGTGAAGATCATGAGCACCGTTTGAAAATTTGGTACTCGAAAGCTTCGTGAAAACAAACTATATGCCAAATTGAAGAAATGCGAGTTACGGCTTGAGGAAGTAGCATTCCTTGGGCGCGTGGTGTCGAAACATGGAGTATCTGTTGATCCGTGAAGATTGAAGCAATCTGAAAGTTAGAACAATAAGTCGGTGGTAAAATCGTAGCTTTTGGGCTTAAATTTGGTTATTATCGGAGATTAGTGGAAGGGTTTTCTCGAATCGCTACTCCATTAACTTCGACTAACTTCGGAAGGATACAAAATTCGTTTGGAGCGAAGAATCGCGAGAAAGTTTCCAAGAGCTTAAGAGGAGACTTATTTGGCTTTTGTTCTAACAATACCATCTGGTTCGGATGGATTTGTTATCTCTGATGATGCTTGAGCAAAGGGTTAGGATGTGTTCTCATGCAGCGTGGGAAAGTCATAGCCTATGCCTCGCGACAACTTAAAAAAGAGTATGAGAGGAATTATCCTACTCATGATCTAGAGTTAGCGGCCCGATCGTTTTTTTATTAAAAGATATGGAGCACTATCTATATGGGGAGAAAGTGGAGATATATTGGACCATAAAAGCCTTAAATATTTCTTCACTCAAAAAGAACTCGACATGCGGCGGCGTTGGCTCGAGCTATTGAAGACTACGACCACACTATTGATACCATCACTGAAAAAGCGAGCGTGGTAGTGGCGGCGCGTTGAGTAGAAGATCATATCTTGAGGAGCAGTGCGATGATGTCAGTATCGCGTAGAGCCCGACTTTAATAGAAAAAGTTAAGGTTGCTCGAACCCAGGGCCGGAGGCGATCGTTATGAAGAAGAAAGTACAAGAAGGAGCTATTAGGGCGAGAATTGATGAAGAAGGAATACTTGAGTCCACTCTGAACTTTGTGTTCTAACGACTACGATTTGAAGTCTGAAAGATTATGATGGAGCCTGCGATACACCATTTGCAATCCATCACGGAAGTACTAAAATGTATCGTGATCTTGACATACATTTTGGTGGAACAATATGAAGAGAGAGATTGCAAAGTTTATCTCGATGTGTTTAACTTGTCAGCGTGTAAAGGCGGACATCTAGTACCTAAGGTCCGTTGCAACCACTTGAGATTCGAAATGGAAGTGGGAACACATTACCATGGATTTAGTTCTGGGTCTTCTACGGTTTCTCAAGGCATCAATCTTATTTGGGTTATTGTTGATAGATTAACCAAATCTGCTCATTTCTTGCCGTCTGGAGACTTATTCCTTGAGCGTCTTGCTAGTATATGCGTGAATGAGATTGTGAGGTTGCATGGCATGCTGTATATCCATAGTTTGGGATCGTGACCCAAGATTCACTTCAAGATTTTGGGTTAGCTTGCAAAAAGCTATGAGCGCAGTTTGCGATTTAGTTGACATACCATCCCCAAGCAGACGGACAATCGAGAGGACTATTCAAACTCTTGAAGATTTATTAAGACTACGTGTCCTAGACTTCAAGGGCGGTTGGGATAAGTATTTACCATTGGTGGAATTCTCCTACAACAACGATTATCGAGCAAGTATAGGTGTGGCTCCATTGAAGCATTATATGGGCCGAAAATGTGGTTCTCCGATATGTTGGGATGAGGTGGGTGAAGCAACATTGTTGGGACCCGAGTTAAAATGCGTATGACTACGAAAAGATCCAAATGATTAAACAACGTATACAAAGCGGCACAAGATCGACAAAAGAGTTATCACGGATCTTCATCGAAAGGGCGTGGAATTTAGTGTAGGGGATCATGTATTGTTGCGAGTTGCTCCATGGAAGGGAGTTACAAGATTTGGGAAGAGAGGAAAGCTCGATCCACGATTTATTGGTCCATTTCAAATTCTTGGCCAGAGTAGGAAATGTAGCTATAGACTTGCGTTACCTCAAAGTATATGTCTACGTGTTCATAATGTGTTTCACATATCGTACTTAAATAAATATGTGAAAGACCGAACCACGTTATAGAGTTAGAACAGGACGAAATAGCGAAGACTTAGCGTGTGAGGAGGTACTGTCGAGATCTTGGATAGGAAGGAGCATGTCCTACAGCATGAAAAAGGTCATACCACAAGTTAAAGTTTTGTGGAGGAATCATCTTATAGAGGAAATGACACAGGAATTGGAAGCGGAAATGAAAGCGAGGTATCCTCACCTTTTGAAACACACCGAGTGCGTCACGTCGATTTAGAGGCGAAAATTTCATAAGGAGGGAGGTTGTAAGACCCCAACTTATTATTAATGAAATTTAATTTTCTCTATTTATTATTTTGAAATAGTAAGGGTTGATTTGATTAATGTGGATAGTTAGGGGTAAAATCATGAATATTTCAAAATAAGCAGTGGTTATAAAATATTCATTGTTGTAGGGGAATATTAGTTTGGTGGTGGAATATTAAATGCTTGTCGGGGAATATTAAATGCGACCCAGTAGCGACCATGTGTGGCCCCATGCGAGCGATTGGATGAAAAAAGCAGCAAATATAAGTTGTTTAAAAATAACAGGCGTAGTTATTCTGAATTATCTTTGTTAAAATACTCGGTGGTTAAAACACGATGTAGCACGCGTTGTTGATTGCACGATTATTATTGATTCTTACGTGAAAGGCCTTTACTCGATAATGGTTACGATAATTCTTTATTCGATATTTTATTGAGTTAATAATTCTTGCGTTGATATTTTATATTCTTTGTTGTTTGATAATTGTCATTACGATATTTTTCATTATCGAAGCAATAATTCATATTATCTGAATAATATTATTAGATAACATTATTGGCAATGTCTAGAAAGTTACATCTAAGGAGAGGTTTGGTCACCTAATTGCTTGCGCATGATGAAGAAAAATTCTTATTGGAAGCCCCTCTTTCTGAGGCTGCACAGTTGTCGATATTGTGATTACGTAATATTATTTGTGAATAATTAATTATTGATTCATATGATGAGAAAAATATTGATTTTATGTGGATATAGATGGAGAAAATTTTTAATGTGACAATTGTTGAAAATTGAAATTTTATCTTTTTACGATAAAATAATTCATTTAAATATATTATTATATTTTAATAATATAATAATGGTGATATTTTTTTACAACGAATGTGGGATATATGAGTATCTGAGGAGGAAGAAGAGTATTTTTGTTGCAATAAATGTTTAAAACATATTAAACATGTAAATTGGACCCCATTTATTGGTGAAATTTGATTATAGCACATAAAATCGCTTGTTTGTGGATTTGGTCAATTTCTGTTTGGAATTTGGAAAAACTTTCTTACGCAAAGTTGTAGAAATTGAATTTCCTATAAAAACTCATGAGATTCAATTTTTGATAAAAGGGCTATTTATTATGAATTATTGAAGTTAGAAGCTCAAAATAATTGATTTTGGAAGTTTTAATTATTTTTTTTATGAAAAACGTTTTTTATTTTTTTGGGGAATGTTGATATGTGTTTTGATGCTGAAAATCAGATCTTAGAAAGAGTGCGTAGAAATTTATAATATATATATTATTATTTTATTAAATTTTACTGCTTTGGTGTTAGCGTTTTCTATAAATAGGGTCTTGGTTAGAATTGAAAATCACACGAAGCTGAAGTTTTCTCTCTATATTATCGGCGTATTCTTGTGAGTATTTTGAGTATACTTTGAGTATTGTTAGGTGCAAGTCAAGTCATGCTTTATATCAAGGTGTTTAATTAATTTAAAATCTTGATCTTTTCGAGGTAAGGGATGTTATTTTCTTCTCGAATGATATTATTTCTTGATATCATTATCTTTGAAATATTGATTGGAACTTTTTATCAAATTTGGAACTTTTTCATGTCGGGGTTTATTCATGAGTTCTTATTCATGATTCTTATTCACGAGTTCTATTCATGAGATTCTTATTCACGATTCTTATTCACGAGTACTATTAAGTGAAGCGTGAAGATGTTTTTGTGGAATTTCTATCTTTTGGTGTCGAGATTACTATTCACGTGTCTGGCACTATTCACGTATCTGACACTATTCACGTATCTGAATTCATAAAAAAAATAAAATTTCTTCTTTTTGTCCAAAATATCTATTACGGATACTAGCTTTGATTGTATCCATGTTTTTGATCATTCTTGAATTTTACACCACTATGATTATTTTTGAGGTATTTTTTGAACGTGGATAAAACAAGTCGAATCCTTAATCCTTAATCCTTGTCATTTTGTTTCTTTGGATTCGTTTCTTTAAAAATATTTTTCATCATCCTCGGTCTTAAATGATGATATTATGGAATATCTTTGGCACATGGTGCAAAGATGAATGATTTCTGAAGAATATCTTTGGCTGTAGTGTGCAAGATGAGATTTCAGTGTTTAGATGAACATGACCAATGATGAATATCTTTGGCACATGGTGCAAAGATGAATATTTGATTCGGATGTATATTGATTGATGTTCTGAGGATAAAAGATGAGCGATGAACTTTTAAATTCATACATAGAAGATAGTAGTTTGCATTCTCTACTTAACTCTTCTAATGAATTATTATTTCATTGCGAATATTGATTTAAAATTTGTTGTCTATTGTATTCTATTAGATTTTTCACATTGAAGACTAACGATAATTTGTTGTATATTATCTTAGTCATAATATTCTTTCTTGAGGCTAGTTGAGCTCACCCTTTTCCTTTTGTTCCATTTTTCTCGGGGAGGCGAGAATATAAGCGAGTGCAGTCGGGGTATGGATGGAATGAAGGTTTAGAGAGAGTTGTTTAGTAGTCCTCACCATTTTGTAAAATAATGTATCGATAAATGTGATGAGGATTTATTTGAGTATAGATATTATCAGAAGATAATATTTGTATTTAAACTCACAGATTTCTTGTTGTAATAATAAAGTTGTAGTTGTTTACGTACCATTACCATGTATTGACAACTCGAAATGGGTGATGTATACCTATTTTGGGGCGTCATACTATATATAGGATTCTCAGCCATAAAATCCTATTTTCAACTTTGTTACTTCACATAACATATTTAACTCATATGTTCGTAACTAAACTATTTTCATGAAAAATACCAAATTAGTCCCCCAAAAATATTTCTTTTCTTATAATTTAATTTAGCATAATATAGTCCCATAATGAAAATATATTTTTCTCATGATTTTAAAATTCATTTACTATTTTTCAAAAATCAATTTCTAATTAATTCCTTAAGAAATTAGCTACCTCAAGTTTAACTCCAAAATTCCCAAATCTTGGCAGGACCTTACACATGTTAACGTGAGCTTCTAGTTTAAATTTCATGGTCATCGGAGTTATAGAACTCCGGTTATAGCGTTATTCGTCGGAAAAACCTAAATATTGAAATAGTCATAACTTGTTCATTTTAAGTCAGAATGAGCTCATTTTTGGACAGGAGGTACTTTATACAATATACCTTCATCTCCCCAAAAGGCCAGAATTTTCTCATAATTTAAGTGGCCAAAACAGCCCCTCTAAAATCATGATGCAAACTTTTTCGGTTTTTGCAGCTTTGCACTCCTTTGCTAAAATCAGTCCACACCAAAATCTACAACACCTTTTCCAGTAATTCCACTTGGATTAGTTAGGTAACTCATAGATCTAACTCTAGGACTTGACCACACTCAAAAATTCAAAATATAATAAGAGATTTGGTCGATTGAATTTCATATTACGTTTTTCACCAAAATCGATTTTCAACTCTTTGTGATTTCTAAGAAACTTTCATGTTTTCACATACTAACCAACATAACTCATCATAACACTTACTAATACCACGAATACCCATGATTTTCATTAGTCTAATACTTTTATTATGACTTTCATCATAAACCACGTAAAGCTGCTCATTTTAGTTGAAGAAATATTTGAGGTTTAAGAAATGGGTTTTTATCTTTGGGTCAATACAAAATTCGATTTCACGCTTCTAGGGTAGGCTAGAAAGTCTTCAAGAATACGTCAAGAAATTTATTAATGATGGAAATATCATTCAAAAGCTGCTACTCTCGTCGAAGACTTGGATAGTCGTCACATTAATACCAACTGTGACTTCATCCCTTAACCTACAGATAACACCTCACAATGATACCTATCAACTTGCCATCTTCATCCTGGCGTAGCCTCTGAAAAGTTTGGCTTTGGTGCATTCCACACAAGGAAGTCAACAACGAAAGGATCGGGGCTCTTTACTTATGGCTTGATATGACAATGATTGACTTTAGTGGTTTGGTTACTTTGAATTCATATACATGGGATGGTTATGAATATAAAAGCTAACAACCTTACGAAAAGCATAATGAGTAGTTAACCAATTGATTCCTAAAAAAATCACATCAAAGGCAAGTATTTTCAAAAGATAAGATCGACGGATTAGCGTGAAAGTGTTTATTTGAATCAAACAAGATTTAAAAATAGTAAGCGATAGACGAAGGCTCCTCTTACGAAGTTTTAACCATAAGTCAAAGTCTAACTTCTCTCGTCAAATTTAAGCGTTGAGCATAAGCAAGAGAGATAAAATAATGGGTAGATCCGGTATCTTATAAGGTATAGACTTACATGATTTATAATTAACTAACTTAATGCTTAACCGTTCGGTTTACTCACTTTTTGAGAAGTCGTGAAAAATGCACTTCCTAAAACCAACGACTTTGTTTTGTCCATATCCACCTTTGGTGCCACCGTCCCCAGCTAGACTTGACTTTGGTGCACAACAAAATTGAGCTAAATGACCTTCTCTTCTTGCAATTTCCACTTCTATTATTTTGCCATGATTACCAATCAAGTGGTTGCCATTCTTGGCATGATAATTTCCCCGATGGTTATCATTGTTACGATGGCCGTTTGCCACCAGTATGATTATTATCGTGTTGTTGGTGGTTACCTTTTGTTTGAAATTTGAATCAACACTCTCATGTGCTTCATTGCTTATCTCGGCATTTTCGGATGTCATTCTCAAATCTCGTCACAAAACAAGGGTTAATTAACATATCACATATTATCCCTATACTACGTGAATTAATTTAAATAACAAATAAACTTAGGTAGGTCATACTACTAGCGAAGGAATTCCCGTCTCTCCCTCCTAGTTCTTATCTCACATCTTAGCCGGGGATCATATCCACTAGCTCGATACCAACTTGTGTCAAGACCTCACATTGGTACTGCGCTTGCCAAAAAAAGCGGGCCTCCCTGAGAGTCGGCGTTGCATCCCCATCAACAGAAGTCACCAAATGAGAGGCTCGGGGCTCTTCACACTTATGGCTCGATACCAACCCGTGGCGCCCCAAAATTAGGTATCGTCACCCATCTTGGGTCGCCACTTACATAGTACGTAAATTCAAATACAAACTTAATTATACATCACGTAGTAATAACATATACGACAATACATAAGCGAGAGTTCTAATAGGAATATTGTCATTTAGACAATATCCATACTCGAGGAGTCCTCATTACATTTATTGTCACACTATTTAACGAGAATAGTGAGGACTACTAATCTATCTTGGGACCATCACTCTTTTCCCAGACTCATCCCCGGTATATTCTCATTTCACGAAGAAAACGGTGAAAGAAAGGGTGAACTCAACTAGCCCGATGAAAATATTATGACTAAGATAATGCGTAATAAATTATCATTAGCCTTGAATGATGTTAAAAGCGATAAAATACAATAGACAACCAGTTTAAGCTGCGGAAATATCTGATCCATTAAAAGAGTCAGTAGAAAAATAAAGTCCACTATCTTTTAGGTTTTAAAGGTTTTCATCAATTTTTATCACTAAGACTCGGTTTAATGAATAAACCACAATATCTAATCATCCTTGTTACCACGGTCAAGGATTTTCATCAAATTATCAATGGTCAAGACTATACCGAATCACCCCCGGTCATAATCATACTAAAAACTATCCATCAACGCATTACGAACCCTTTGAGGACTTTTGTCACATCATTTATATCAAGTCATGATTATCTTAAGATGAACCACAGTCATAATCATACTAAGTTCATCTATGCACGTAATCGAAAGATAACTTTCAACATAATATAAACATGAGGATGATGACAATGATATAAGAATTCAATAAAACAAGTTCAAGAATTAATTTCTCTAGGATTTATTAACGTCCAAATTGTCGACAAGATCTTTGTTTTGTAGAGTAAAATTCAAGAATGATCGGAAGAATATTTCCATGAAAGATCTTTGGATGAAACGCAAATATCGAGGATATTCTACTAATTTCATGGAGTATAGAAGTCAAAGTTTTAACCAATTGGGTATAATAAAGAATGGAATAACAAAAGAAATCACCATGCATGCGGTACTTGGCGTAGAGCGAGGTTATTCCAATGAATAATAATAATAACGAAACCAAGTCGGTGAAATTCACACAAGCAAGATGATCAACGAATAATAAATCTTTGATAATAATAATAAAACAATGGAACCAGTCCGGTTGTAAAACACGACGACGAGGATATTCCAACGAGAATAATAAATGCGAATAATAAACAATGGAACCCGGTCCGGTGTAAAACACACGAACGAGGATATTCCAATAGAATAATAAAGAATGGAATAACGAAGAAGATCACCAAGTATAGGGGGATTCAGCGTATCTGAGTTATTCAAAGAATATAAATAAGAATGGAATAATATAAGGATTTCACCAAGTATAGGGTATCTGCCATGCGTATCAAGGTTATGTATAGGGTATGCCACTTTTACGAGTTATTCAAATGAATAATAATGAATGGAATAATGAAGTTCTCTTCGTGAATAAGAAAGAATAACACCCACTACGAATACAACAAATAATATCCCTTCTAGTAAAAGACCTTTGGATATCAAAGTAGTGAAGTACGAATACTCTTCTTCTTTTATCTCTATAGATTTTCTCTCTGTAAACCTTCTATAATTTCTCTCTCTACAGAGTTTCGATTGAATTAAATAAGAAAATAATGAAGGAATGAGCTTATTTATAGGAAAATAGAATGCGTAGTAATTAATCCATGAGCGGTCCATTGATTTACTTTAATCGACGGTCCATATTTAAAAGCAAAATCTTTTAAATAAAATATCATATATTCTATTTATATAAAAACATTTTACTATGCAAACACTATGCAATACTATGCAAAACACTATATGCAACACTATGCATAATAAAATATAATATATTACATTTATAGAATAACTTTAATAAAGTATTACATTTTATATAAAAAGATGTTTACATTTTATTACGTTAATAATACGAATAAAACAAAAGCGTCATTATCGCTATAATAATTCATATTATTAATCGACAATAATGGAATCAAACCGGTGACTTCTCACATAAGCATCGATAATCGATCTGGTATTACTCTTTATGCGACCACACGTATTCTTTGTACTTTTACTACTGAAAGTAGTTCAACAATATCAATGGTAAAACTTCCGTAGTTATTTCAATAAAATATTTTTGTCGTTTTCTCGATCAAATGAATAATTACATTAATGGGGTCCACCAATGATTGGTAGTTATGCGAATATTCCCTGCTAAACCGAATATTCCCCGACCAATCGAATATAATATAACCACTTGCATACTTTGCAAAATTTATAAATACTACCCACAACTATAATATTATCTCAAATTCACACCATAATATTAAAAATTATTTCGATAAAATTTAAATCTTTATTGATAAAATCTGGGGTCTCACAATCTCCCCTCCTTATGGAATTTAAGCCCTCGAAATTAGAATGCGTACTGGTATGATAAAGAGGTGAGGATACCTTGAATACCTTTATCGTTGAAAATATTAAGTTCATCTTTGCAATCCTACCAAAGATATTTATTAACAATTCATCTTTTTACCTTGCAGCCAAAGATATTTATTAACAATTCATCTTTGCACTACGAAAACAAAGATATATAATCTAAAACCAATATCTGAGACTCGACTTAATAGTATCACAACCACGAATTATCCATGCATCTTGGCTAAGGATATTCGTGTTTTTCAATTACTGATCGTGATTATACCGAATAATCCGTGGTCATAATCATACCAAGTCTATCAATGCACTACTACCAAAGATGACTTTTACCACATCCATGAATTAATATTTCATTCTTAAGACTCATTTCAATAATTAATCCATATCATCGAATCATCCACGCACTACGGTGCCATGATATTCATTAAGATTACCGACGACCACGAATTATCCATGCACTACGACCAAAGATAATCGTGTATTCATTAATATCACGACCACAAATTATCCATGCACTACGTCCAAAGATAATCGTGTATTCATTAGTATCACGACCACAAATTATCCATGCACTACTGACGAAAGATAATCGTGTATATTCATTAGTATCACGATCACAAATTATCCATACACTACTACGAAAGATAATTGTGTATTCATTAGTATCACGACCACAAATTCCATTATCCATGAACTACTACCAAAGATAATTGTGTATTCATTAGTATCACGACCACAAATTATCCATGCACTACGGCCAAAGATAATTGTGTATTCATTAGTATCACGACCACAAATTATCCATGCGACTACTACCAAAAGATAATTGTGTATTCATTAGTATCACGACCATAAATTATCCATGCACTACTGACCAAAGATAATTGTGTTTTCAATTACGGTTATGATTATACAAGACAATCCCCACAGTCATAATCATATCAAGTCCATCTATGCACATACGAGCCACGATTACTTTCAACATAATATAAACATGAGGATAATGATATAAAGAATCAATCAAATGAGATAAATGATAAATATTAAACATTTATAATATAATTTATCCGAGGATTCAAGAATATCCCCATGTTATCAATCACTTAATAATCTCATAATCTAATAACATTAATATTATAACAATATTTTAATCACTTCTTAAATTTATAAACAATTTATCTCAATTGTTTACGCTTTACCATATAATGTATTTAATCATTCAAAATGCCATACTCATAAAATATCATCACCAATTATCAAATCCTCATCAAAAAATATGCATATACTACTATATAGGATTCTCTAGCCATAAAATCCTATTTTCAACTTTGTTACTTCACATAACATATTTAACTCATATGTTAAGTAACTAAACTATTTTCATGAAAAATACCAAATTAGTCCCAAAAATATTTCTTTTCTGGAATTTAGCATAATATAGTCCCATAATGAAAATATATTTTTCTCGAATTTTAAAATTCATTTACTATTTTTCAAAAATCAATTTCTAATTAATTCCTTAAGAAATTAGCTACCTCAAGTTTAACTCCAAAATTCCCAAATCTTGGCAGGACCTTACACATGTTAACGTGAGCTTCTAGTTTAAATTTCATGGTCATCGGAGTTATAGAACTCCGGTTATAGCGTTTTAAATTGAAAAACCTAAATATTGAAATAGTCATAACTTGTTCATTTTAAGTCGAGAATGAGCTCATTTTTGGACAGGAGGTACTTTATACAATATACATTCATCTCCCAAAAGGCCAGAATTTTTCTCATAATTTAAGTGGCCAAACAGCCCCTCTAAAATCATGGCAGCAGAATTTTTTGGGTTTTGCAGCTTTGCACTCCTTTGCTAAAATCAGTCCACACAAAATCTACAACACCTTTTCCAGTAATTTCACTTGGATTAGTTAGGTAACTCATAGATCTAACTCTAGGACTTGACCACACTCAAAAATTCAAAATATAATAGAGATTTGGTCAATTGAATTTCATGTTACGTTTTCACCAAAATCGATTTTCAACTCTTTGTGATTTCTAAGAAACTTTCATGTTTTCACATACTAACCAACATAACTCATCATAACACTTACTAATACCACGAATACCCATGATTTTCATTAGTCTAATACTTTTATTATGACTTTCATCATAAACCACGTAAAACTGCTCATTTTAGTTGAAGAAATATTTGAGGGTTTAAGAAATGGGTTTTATCTTTGGGTCAATACAAAATTCGATTTCACGCTCTAGGGTAGGCTAGAAAGTCTTCAAGAATACGTCAAGAAATTTATTAATGATGGAAATATCATTCAAAATCTGCTACTCTCGTCCAAGACTTGGATAGTCGTCACATTAACACCAATCGTGACTTCATCCCTTAACTCAGATAACACCTCACAATGATACCTATCAACTTGCCATCTTCATTCACAACGTAGCCTCTGAGAAAGTTTGGCTTTGCATTCCACACAAGGAAGTCAACAACGAAAGGATCGGGGCTCTTTACTTATGGCTTGATATGACAATGATTGACTTTAGTGGTTTGGTTACTTTGAATTCGCATAATGGGATGGTTATGAATATAAAAGCTAACAACCTTACGAAAAGCATAATGAGTAGTTAACCAATTGATTCCTAAAATCACATCAAAGGCAAGTATTTTCAAAAGATAAGATCGACGAGTAACGTGAAAGTGTTTATTTGAATCAAACAAGATTTAAAAATAGTAAGCGATAACGAAGGCTCCTACTAACGAAGTTTCAACCAATAAGTCAAAGTCTAACTTCTCCGAGTCAAATTTAAACGTTGAACGCAAGCAAGAGAGATAAAAATAATGGGTAGATCCGGTATCTTATAAGGTATAGACTTACGCAATTTATAATTAACTAACTTGCGTCTGCTAACTTCGTTCGGTTTACTTAAGCTTTTTGAGAAGTCATGAAAATGCACTTCCTAAAACCAACGACTTTGTTTTGTCCATATCCACCTTTGGTGCCACCGTCCCAGCTAGACTTGACTTTGGTGCACAACAAAATTGAGCTAAATGACCTTCTCTTCTTGCAATTTCCACTTCTATTATTTTTGCCATGATTACCACCGAAGTGGTTGCCATTCTTGGCATGATAATTTCCCCCACGATGGTTATCATTGTTACGATAAATGGCCGGTTGCCACCAAGATATGATTATTATCGTGTTGTTGGTCGTTACCTTTTGTTTGAGTGAATCAACACTCTCATGTGCTTCATTGCTTATCTCAGCATTTTCAGATGTCATTCTCAAATACTCTGTCACAAAACAAGGGTTAATTAACATATCACATATTATCCCTATACTCTGACCGACCAATTTAAATAACAAATAAACTTAGGTAGGTCATAAATAGCTTGAAAGGAATTCCCCGCCTCTCCCCTCCTAGTTCTTATCTCACATCTTAGCCAGGGATCATATCCTAAGCTAAGCTCGATACCAACTTATGTCAAGACCTCACATTGGTATCTATCGTCTTGCCATCGAAGAGCGGCGGCCCCTACGGAGAGTCTTAGCATCCCCCATCAACAGAAGTCACCAAATGAGAGAGGCTCGGCTCTTCACACTTATGGCTCGATACCAACCATGGCGCCCCCAAAAATTAGGTATCGTCACCCATCTTGGGTCGCCACTTACATGGTACATAAATTCAAATACAAACTTAATTATACATCCGTCGTGTAACATACGACAATACATAAACCGAGAGTTCTAATAGAATATTGTCATTTAGACAATATCCATACTCAAGAGTCCTCATTACATTTATTGTCACACTATTTAACGAAATAGTGAGGACTACTAATCTTATCTTCGGACCATCACTCTTTTCCCCGGCTCGTCCAAATATATTCTCATTTCACGAAGAAAACGGTGAAAGAAAGGGTGAGCTCAACTAGCCCAAGAAGAAATATTATGACTAAGATAATGCGAGAATAAATTATCATTAGCCTTGAACAATGTTAAAACGATAAAATACAATAGACAACCCGGTTTAAGCTGCGATGAATATGCAATCCATTAAAAGAGTCAAGTAGAAAATAAAGTCCACTATCTTTTAGGTTTTAAAGGTTTTCATCAATTTTATCACTAAGACTCGGTTTAATGAATAAACCACAATATCTAATCATCCACGTACCCACGGTCGAGGATTTTCATCAAATTATCAATGGTCATGACTATACCGAATCACCCCTCGGTCATAATCATACTAAAAACTATCCATCACCGTGCATTCACAGACCCTACCGAGGACTTTTGTCACATCATTTATATCAAGTCATGATTATACTGCGAATGAACCACGAGTCATAATCATACTAAGTTCATCTATGCACGTAAGCTAAGATAACTTTCAACATAATATAAACATGAGGATGATGACAATGATATAAGAATTCAATAAAACAAGTTCAAGAATTAATTTCTCTAGGATTTATTAACGTCCAAATTGTCAACAAGATCTTTGTTTTTGTAGAGTAAAATTCAAGAATGATCGAAGAATATTTCCATGAAAAGATCTTTGGATGAAACGCAAATATCGAGGATATTCTACTAATTTCATGGAATATAGAAGTCAAAGTTTTAACTAACCGGGTATAATAAAGAATGGAATAACAAAAGAAATCACCATGCATGCGGTATTGCGATGTAAGCAAAGTTATTCAATGAGAATAATAATAACGAAACCGGTCGGTGAAATTCACATCAACAAGATGATCCAATGTAATAATAATAAATGCTTTGAATAATAATAAACAATGGAACCCGGTCCGGTGTAAAACACACGAATGTGGATATTCCAATGAAATAATAAATGCGAATAATAAACAATGGAACCGAGTCCTGTAAAACACACAGACATGGATATATCCAATAGAATAATAAAGAATGGAATAATGAAGAAGATCACCAAGTATAGGGGATTCCGCGTATACTGAGTTATTCCAATGAATAAATAAGAATGGAATAATATAAGGATTTCACCAAGTATAGGGTACGCCATGACACAATCACGAGTTATGTATAGAGTATGCCACTTTTACGAGTTATTCCAATGAATAATAATGAATGGAATAATGAAGTTCTCTTCATGAATAAGAAAGAATAACACCCTTACACGGTACAACAAATAATATCCCTTACCGTAAAAGACACTTGGATATCAAAGTAGTGAAGTGCCGAATACTCTTCTTCTTTATCTCTATAGATTTTCTCTCTATAACTTCTCTCTATAATTTCTCTCTCTGTAGTTTCAAAGTGAATTCGTAAGAAAATAATGAAGGAATGAGCTTCATTTATAGGAAAATAGAATGCATAGTAATTAATCCATGAACGGTCCAGATTGATTTACTTTAATCGGACGATCCATATTTAAAGCAAAATCTTTTAAATAAAATATCATATATTCTATTTATATAAAACATTTTACTATGCAAATACTTATGCAATACTTACTACAAAACACTATGCAAAACACTACGTAATAAAATATAATATATTCTATTTATAGAATAACTTTAATAAAGTATTACATTTTATATAAAAGATGTTTCGCTTTTATTACGTTAATAATACGAATAAAACAAAACGTCATTATCGCTATAATAATTCATATTATTAATCGACAATAATGGAATCAAACCGAGTGACTTCTCACATAAGCATCAATAATCAATACCGTGTATTCTTATACGCAACCACACGACATTCTTCGTACTTTTACTACCGAAGTAGTTCAACAAGATTATCAGCGGTAAAACTTCCGCCGTTATTTCAATAAAATATTTTTGTCGTTTTCTCGATCCGATGATAATTACATTTGTAGGGGTCCACCAATGATTGAGCCGTTGTATGCGAATATTCCCTGCTAAACCGAATATTCCCAGACTAATCGAATATAATATAACCACTTGCATACTTTGCAAAATTTATAAATACTACCCACAACTATAATATTATCTCAAATTCACACCATAATATTAAAAATTATTTCGACAAAATTTAAATCTTTATTGATAAAATCTGGGTCTCACAATCTCCCTCCTTATGGAATTTCGCCCTCGAAATTAGAATACGACTACTGGTATGATAAAGAGGTGAGGATACCTTGAATACCTTTATCGTTGAAAATATTAAGTTCATCTTTGCAATCCCAAGAAAAGATATTTATTAACAATTCATCTTTGCACTACAGCCAAAGATATTTATTAACAATTCATCTTCGCACTACAGGCCAAGATATATAATCTAGAAAACCAATAATATCGAGACTTCGACTTAATAGTATCACAACCATGAATTATCCATGATTCATCAAGCAAGGATATTCGTGTTTTCAATTACTATCATGATTATACCGAATAATCAAGTGGTCATAATCATACCAAGTCTATCAATGCACTACTACCAAAGATGACTTTTACCACATCCATGAATTAATATTTCATCACGAGACTCAAATTCGATAATTAATCCATATCATCAATCATCCTCGCACTACGTGCCAATGATATTCATTAAGATCACGCACCACTTAATTATCCATGCACTACGGCCAAAGATAATCGTAGTATTCATTAAGATATCACGACCACAAATTATCCATGCACTCACTACCAAAGATAATCATGTATTCATTAAGTATCACGACCACAAATTATCCATGCACTACTACCAAAGATAATCGTGTATTCATTAGTATCACGATCACAAATTATCCATGCACTACTACCAAAGATAATTGTGTATTCATTAAGATCACTACGACCACAAATTATCCATGCACTACTACCAAAGATAATTGTGTATTCATTAAGATATCGACCACAAATTATCCAACTACTACCAAAGATAATTGTGTATTCATTAAGATACCGAAAAAATAATTGTGTATTCATTAAGATATTGTGTATTCATTAAATTATCCATAAATTATCCATGCTACTACGAAAGATAATTGTGTATTCATTAAGATCACGACCATAAATTATCCATGCACTACTACCAAAGATAATTGTGTTTTCAATTACGGTTATGATTATAATCGAACAATCCTCGGTCATAATCATATCAAGTCCATCTATGCACTACAGCCACAGATTACTTTCAACATAATATAAACACGAGGATAATGATATAAAGAATCAATCAAATGAGATAAATGATAAATATTAAACATTTATAATATAATTTATCCAGATTCAAGAATATCCCCATGTTATCAATCACTTAATAATCTCATAATCTAATAACATTAATATTATAACAATATTTTAATCACTTCTTAAATTTATAAACAATTTATCTCAATTGTTTACGCTTTACCATATAATGCATTTAATCATTCAAAAATGCCATACTCATAAAATATCATCACCAATTATCAAATCCTCATCAAAAATATGTATATACTCTATATAGGATTCTCTAAATATAAAATCCTATTTTCAACTTTGTTACTTCACATAACATATTTAACTCATATGTTCAGAATTAAACTATTTTCATGAAAAATACCAAATTAGTCCCAAAAATATTTCTTTTTTTCGGAATTTAGCATAATATAGTCCCATAATGAAAATATATTTTCTCGCAATTTTTAAAATTCATTTACTATTTTTCAAAAATCAATTTCTAATTAATTCCTTAAGAAATTAGCTACCTCAAGTTTAACTCCAAAATTTCCAAATCTTGGCGGGACCTTACACATGTTAATCGAGTGACTTCTCACATAAGCATCAATAATCAATACCGTAAGCTACTTATGCAACCACATCGACATCGTACTTTTTACTACCGAAAGTAGTTCAACAAGATCAATCAAGTAAACTTCCGCCAATTATTTCAATAAAATATTTTTATCGCTTTTCTCAATCCGATAATAATTTCATTTGTGGGTCCACCAATGATTGAGCTGTTGTATGAATATTCCCTTTAAACCGAATATTCTCAACCAAACGAATATAATATAACCACTTGCATACTTTGCAAAATTTATAAATATTACCCACAACTATAATATTATCTCAAATTCACACCATAATATTAAAAATTATTTCAATAAAATTTAAATCTTTATTGATAAAATGGGGGTCTCACATCTCACGTAAGCATCAATAATCAATATCGTGTGCTACTATACAACTACGCCAGACATCTTATTTTTTTACTACCGGGTAGTTCACAGCTTTTAATTGTGAACACCTCCCGTAGTTATTTTTATGAAAGATAATTTTGTCATTTTCTAACTACGATAATACTTCCGTTGTGGGGTCCACTAATGATTGAGCCGTCATTTAATATTCCCAAAAAAAGAATATTCCCCGACCAAAATGAATATTTTATAACAACTTGCTTACTTTGCAAAATTTATAAATATTACCCACAACTATAACATTATATCAAATTTATTCCATAATATTCAAAAATAATATTTATAGAAAATTCATCTTTATTTATAAAAGTTGGGGTCTTACAGCTTATATTTTACGGCTCATCAAAACTTGAGTCGTTTTGGCTCTACTTAGTTAGAGGTCTTGCCATGGTGGCTTACCCGCTTCCATCCTTGCTTGGTTGCCAAAGTGTACATGTGAGGTTGTTTGTAGTTAGTAGTTACATCTCTCTCTCTGTGTGTGTGCAAATACACTTGACATTGAGCAATAATCATTTTAAGATAGAATATAATGCATACTAGATCTAGAACCCAAAACATGGATTTAGGGAGCCAACCAATACAATCAATAGTTTAATACTTATGAACTCCAAATGAAGATCTGGGTATGGATGTAATGCAAGGGGCAACAAACCCAAAATAGAGGAATTATGATTTTCCACTTGAAATAAGTTCGGCCGAAAGTGGATCGGAAGCTTAGAACAAATCAACAACTTATATCCATATCTACCACTGTCACCCCTGTAATTGCCATATCTATTGTAAGACCCCAGCTTTTATAAATAAAGATGAATTTTTTTTTTATATAAATATTATTTTTGAATATTATGGAATAAATTTGATATAATGTTATAGTTGTGGGTAATATTTATAAATTTTGCAAAGTAAGCAAGTTGTTATAAAATATTCGTTTGGTCGAGGAATATTCTTTTTGTCGGGGAATATTCGTGCACGACTTTACCAATCATTGGTGGACCTCTATTAACTAAAGTATTGTCGTAGTTAGAAAAACGACAAAATTATTTTTCTATAAAAAATAACGGCAGAGGTGTTACTGCAAAACCGTGAACTACCCAGAGTAAAAGTACAAGAATACGCCAGAGTCAGATAAGAGTAGCACACGATATTGATTATTGATGCTTACGTGAGAAGTCACTCAAATTATGCTCAATTATTGCTACAATAATTGTTGCATTATATCTCTTATATTATCGATTCAATTATCACACAAGATCATCCGTATAATATGTTATAGATTAAATTATTAATTGAGACGACAAGTTATAAATGATTAATAATTGTTGAAAGATTAAATATGTGTTGATTAAAAATAAAATGATTTGTGGTAATATTTATTCAATCCTTGATGTATATAAAGAGTCTGTTATGAGACGTTTGTGGTAAGTTTGATTATTTTATTATCAGGGGCCTATATGTCATCATCTAAGAGTCCCTTCAATAATAGTAATTACCTTTGTGAATAGAATTACCTTTGTGAATAGTAATTACCTTCACAAATAGTATTTACCTTCACAATAGTAATTTCCTTTGTGAATAGTAATTACCTTCATCAATAGTATTTACCTTCTTCAATAGTAATTACCTTCGCCAATAGTAATTACCCCTCACGCAAATAAGTAGTTATCCTTCAATATTACCAAGAGTTAACTCGCTTTCTTCTGTTCCAAGGGTTAATTACCCTTCAGAAATAGTAGTTATCTCTTCAATATTACCAAGAGTCATTTCAATTCCCTTCGTTAAGACCAAGAGCCACCCTCGCTTTTTTTCTATAAATAAAGCTCATTCCTTCATTATTTCTTACGAATTCACCTAAACTCTGTAGAGAGAAACTATAGAGAAAAGAAGAAAAGTATTTTGCTACTTCACTTTTCCAATATTCACTCTTCTAAGGTAGGGAATATTATTTGTTGTACTCGTAAGTGTGTTATTCTTTCTTATTCATGAAGAGAACTGTTGTTATTCCATTGCTTATTATTCTCATTGGAATAACCTCGTAAAAGTGGCATACCCTATACATGACCTGTGATATGCGAATACCCTATACTTGGTGAAATCCTTATATTATTCCATTCTTATTTATTCTGTTGGAATAACTTCAGTATATCGCTAAATCCCCTATACTTGGTGACATTCTTCTATTATTTTATTATTCCGCTGAACATCCTCGTCATGGTGCTTTTACGCCTACGGACCCGGTTCCGCTTTTTATTATTCTCTCTTTATTATTCTATTGGAATATCCTCGTGCGTGTGTTTTACACCTAACCGATTCCGCTCTTTATTATTCTCCGTCTTTATTATTCTATTGGAATATCCTCGCTGTGTGTTTTTTACATCTAACTGGTTCCGCTTTTTATTATTCTATATTTATTATTCGCTTGAATAACTGCCTATGCTAAGCACCGCATGCACGGTGATTTCTTTTGTTATTTCATTCGCTATTATACTCAAATAAGTTAAAATTTTGACTTATACTCCATGAATTTAGTGGAATATCCTCGATATTTGCGCTTCATCCAAAGATTTTTAATGAAAATATTTTTCCGAGCATTCTTGAATTTTACTCTGCAGCGCATGATCATGTCGACAATTTGGACGTTATTAGTTCCTCAATAAATTAATTCGTGAACTTGTTTTATCAATTATTATGTCATTGTCACATCATCCTCATGTTATATTATGTTATCTTTGGCTTACGTCGATAGATGAACTTTGTATGATTATAATTAGGGATCATTCGGTATAATCATGGTTTGATATAAATGATGTGACAAAAGTCCTCGATGGCTGTGAATGCGATTGATGGATAGTTTTTGGTATGATTATGACCGTGGGTGATTCGGATAGTCATGACCATTGATAATTTGATGAAAATCCTCGATCGTGGTATACGAGGATGATTAGATATTGTGGTTTATTCATTAAACCTGAGTCTTAGTGATAAAATTTGATGAAAACTTTTAAAACCTAAAAGATAGTAGACTTTATTTTCTACTCACTCTTTTAATGGATCAGATATTCACATTGCAGCTTAAACCGGTTGTCTATCAGATTTTATCGGTTTAACATTGTTGAAGACTATTGATAATTTATTCGCATTATCTTAGTTATAATATTTCTTCTTTGGGCTAGTTGAGCTCACCCTTTCTTTCACCGTTCTCTTCAGAAATGAGAATATAAATGGGACGAGCTTTTAAAAAGAGTGATGGTCCCGAAGATAGCATTAGTAGTCCTCACTATTCTACATTAAATAGTGTGACAATAAATGTAATGAGGACTCTTTGAGTATGGATATTGTCTAAATGACAATATTCCTATTAGAACTCTCGCTTATTTATGTATTATGTGTTATGTTACACGATGTATAATTAAGTTTGTATTTAAATTTATGTACCATGTAAGTGGCGACCCAAGATGGGTAACGTATACCTAATTTTGGGGGCGTCACACCTATAGTCGCCTAAATCGCCTCCATAACCTCCACCTTTACGGCGACCACCTCTGTAACCACCACTACGCCCATAGCCACCTTCACGGCGTCCATTGTTTCCTCCAGAATCAACCACCTCCGTAGCCTTCTCATTCTTTAATGTTACGAATTCGTAGCCTCTAGATCTATAACATTAAAGAACACAAAATAATTAAATCTAATCAAATCTTAATCAACAAACATAAAAAAAGGATGTATATATCCGTACATATAACCAAAATTCAAAGATCAATGTAATTTGTTTGCGATTTATTGCTTGTTTTAGGTATTTGAAAATTTGGGATTACATGTTTTGATTATTTTTATTATTATGCTAATTCTAATCATGTGGAAGTATTTCTAAATTAAATAAATCATGATAACATGGCAATTACTAGGATTAACTCACGTGAAATAAATAAGTGACGTGAACTTAGATGCGGGGTTATTCTTTTCTGATATAATATATCTATTAAAAGTCAACTCAGTTAACATATTTTATAACAATTTGATAAATATTTGTAATTCACTGATTCGATTGTAAAAAATTTCAGTTCAATAATGTATTTATAAACCGAGTTCGAGTAGAATAAAAAAAAATATTTAACCCTATAAAAAATTATAAACTCCAAATATAGATCATACTATCTGTTATATGTTAATATAACTAAAATACCTTCATTTTATCCTAAAATATATACGTAACATATGGGGTAAAATAATAATTTTACAAACAATTTTATATATAAATTAATTGTTTAAAAAGTCAAATACCATTTTTAAAACTAATCTTTTACTATTTTTGCTAAAATATAGGTAAGAGATTATAACCAAAAAAGTATATACAATTTATTACTAATCCCAATTTTTTAATTTTAGAAATATATTTATATAATATTAATTTAAAATAGTCAGAAAAAATCAAAACTTTTTAATTTATAATAATTTATTCTCCTCAAATATAAAGGTTATTATTACAATTTTATTAGTATGTAATGATAGTTTAAGATCCATCATACTATTGTTCAATCAATATAGTAATGATATATGTATCTAATAAACATTTGAAAGATTGCTTAGTTCTAAATTCTAATGGACCTAAGTTCTTTTTTTTTCAAAAAGAGTTATTTATAAAAATATATATTATTTTTTTAAGAAAAGAGTCATATTTGTATTTAATAATAATAATAATAATAAAAAATGGCACAATATTTTAAATTTATTATCATAATTTTATTATAATGTAATAAAGACTTATTATTTATAGGGATAATTAAGCTACAAAAAATATTTATTATTTATAAAATTTGTAAATAAGATTCTTTTCAAGAATGAAAGGAGTAATATTAAAAAATAAAAATTCAAAAACTCCAAAGTCGGAGGATTTTGCTTTAATGTGAGACCGATTATTAAACAAAGATAAGGTAGGACCTGGTCATCATTTTTCAAACACGTGGCATAATTATATTGCCTTTTCACAATTCCCCTGGCCTACAGTATGTAGTCACGATAAAAAAAAATTGTATCATCATAATTGGACATAAAAATTAAGTAAAAGTATTTATAATTTTATAGTAGTAATTTTATATTTTGGGATAAAAATATAAATAAATCAAATTATGCATAAAAAAGCTCATCCTTCCTTTTCCAGAAACTATCCATAGCTAAACACGACCTTTGAGTACGACCTAGGGTTCCTATATTCTAACCGAAATTAGGGTTTACTTTTAATCTCATTTAATACAATTTTATTTTTGTCAATTGGTTCCCACAAATACGGCTCGAATCCTCTCATATTCTTTTCCACTTTTTTTTTCTCCGTCCGATTGATACAATCCTGGCGTATATGATGACTATTCCGAATTCCTCCCTATTTTTGTTTATGGTCTGATCATTCATTGCTTTTGTCGAAATTCTATGTCTTCCTAATCGATTATACCTCGTATTATTCTTCGGATTGGTAATTAGTATTCGTAATTGAAGGGAGGAGGTGATATAAAGTATCGGTTTTTAATGTGCTGATAAATGTAGTGTGAATTTGTAAGGATTTGTTAGGTTTTATTTGGTCATCGCTTGGTGTTTATTTTGAGTTTATTGTAATGCATATAGAGGAATTGAAGGGAGGGGTTGAGCTGGAGGAGAAGTTGTCAGGTGCTAATAAGGAGTTGGGTGGCGGAATAGTTGTGTTTGATGCAAAAAAGGTTTTGGTCGGAGCAGGGGCTCGGGCGCTGTTTTATCCCACTCTTTTGTATAATGTTGTGAGGAATAAAATTCAGACTGAGTTTCGTTGGTGGGATCAGATTGATGAGGTATCATTTTAACTGAATTCCCCTAGGCTTATGTTATTTAATTTCTTTTATTTTGTTGCTTGTAGTCTCACGATGAGATTGTCTTCCAAGAGACATGATTGTAGAGATGGGTCTTTTAAAAGTAAATGGAAGTAGATAATATATATATATATATATATATATATATATATATATATATATATATATATATATAGTGCATGTATCTAGAAATTTGGTGTTGTATATATGAAATCATTATATATAGAGCACTAATTCAGTAATCTTACAGAGATTAGCATGTTTGAGAAGCTACTAAACATGTGATTGGGTTTACTTCTATTTCCATGAACTATGTATATTAGTGCAAACGTGTCTGCATTTTTTTGCATGAAGTTTATCATATTTCTAGATTTTTTCAAGATTGTCTTGGCACTTATTTACGAATTGGAAAGTAAATATATGGACACGAGGTTCTTGAAGGCAAACAACTATTTTGTGATGTGTAGGAGCTTCCATGTCTGGTGCCAATGATTTTTGTTGAGCCTTGATACTTGTCTGTGTTAAACTATTGTGAAATAAGTTCAATGTATGCTACACGAAAATAAAAAGCATTACATTTTGCCAATAAACATAGTATGCCACCTTTCTTATGGTTGACTGGCAAAATTTTGGGGATTTGGATGATTATGTCACTCTGAGGACATTATATTACCTTATTTCTTTTTTGTCCCCCATGATTTTGCATTTTCTTATTATGTTACCTAGTATTTCAATTAACAATATGTTGATATTATGTAACTCTCAATTCTTTGTTGATATTATGAGGTATCATTTGTAATTCAAATGATTTTTTGTTTTTTCTCTAACATATCAGCTTTCAGTTTTTACTGTTAGGTGCTGTTCCGTTCCCATCCGATGTCATAAGGTTGAAGGAGCTTGGTGTTTGTGGAGTGATCACCCTAAATGAGCCATATGAGACTTTAGTTCCAACATCTTTATATCAAGTGTGTCTATTCTTTCCTTGTATACTATATTTGTAATATCTTTTCACCATCACATGGTTAAATGTTATGCACCATCAATTGGTTAAATGTCGTGCACCATCACATGTTTAAATGTCATGTACCGTGAAATGGTAGATGTCATCTAGAATCTTTGGTTTACAATCTGTTCTTTCAGTTGAATGTCCTCTTTACTTTATGCTGCATGACTTAGGTGTATCATATTTTCTTCTTGGTGAAGTGTTCTAAATATTTGAGAACTTCTATACATTGATATGTATTATTCTGTAATAGAACTGGAGTAAAAAGAAATGCAGGTGAAATGCATGTATTAGCCTTTTGGGGGGGCTGCTACAAAGTGAATTTTTTAAATTCACATCAAGACTATTGTTAAACTTATCTATGGCTTGCTCTATTGTGAAGGTTTTAGTTCCGTTAAACACTTCGGTGATAAGTTTCCTTGGACCTTAACCATAGAGCAAGCATTGAGTGATTCTAATTTTGTTCATCAAGTAAACATTCCTTATTCTTCAATGCAAACTTTATGGACATTTCTTCTATTTATATAATGTTAACTATTATTTTTTGTCAGGCTCACGGTATAGATCATTTGGTACTCCCGACTAGAGACTACCTGTTTGCTCCATTATTGACTAGAGACTACCATATTTTTTAAATGCTCCATTATTGACAGATATATTCTGTTGAGAATTAGTTCTTATAGTTTCTTCATTCATGGATAAGTATTTTTTAAATGTTTACTCTTACTATTGACAGATATTTTCTTGTTGATTGAATTTCATTAGTTCTTATAGTAGTCTTCAGCTACTAACCCTATTTCAACCCTACTTTTATGATAAATACAATGGCTTTCCAAAAAACGAAACATCCTGTTATGAGTCACAAGTTCCAATACACTTTCAAGAAACATCCTGTACGCCACTTTTTTTTTCGTTTATGAGAATAGAATGTTTTCACTTTTTTTGGGAAGTTGAGATTTTTTATTTCATTCTTCTTTTCATTGTTTGACAAATCTCCCTCCCTTCCTCTCCCTCTGCTTAATTCCTGTACAAAATTGAGATTATTAATTCAAACTCATGGCATGTGTTTGGTAATTCTGTTTATCATACTTCTACAATTTGTTTGTTTCTAATTCTAAACCATAATGTTCTTTTTGATTTACTAGAGAACTCATTGCAAGGGAAAAGTACCTATGTCCACTGTAAAGCTGGTCGAGGACGAAGCACCACTATTGTTATCTGTTATCTGGTGAGTTGCAATATTAGGAAAGAAATTAAACTAATTATTTTCTTAATATTATTCATATTCCCTGAATGTCTTGGTGCTACAGATGCAACACAAGCAGATGACACCTGATGATGCATACGCATATGTGAAATCAATACGGCCAAGAGTACTGTTAGCATCTGCCCAACTCCAGGTAGGCAGTTCTGCATCTGTTTTTGTGGGGATCAAAATCTATTCAGTCAAGTAAATATTTGTGGATGATTACTGCTTTCAATTCTTCTTCTTGGTGTTAGGGTCTCATGTTGTAATCCAAACCATTCCTAGCGTGTCAACTGTCAACCCATGTTGATTGACCAGTTTACAAGTTATTCAGTATGACGGTCACTATGTGGCTCACTCTCAGAGAATGAACAGATTCCACTGAGAGCAGCTGGTTAATTAAGGGTAGTAATCAAGTGGGAGGTCTTTATTTTATGCATGCTAAGCGGAGATGATGTCATAAAGCTGCTGTATTTCACGAATGACATTATTCTCCAATCTCTCTTCATAGATTCCACTTTATTTGGCTTATACAAGTATTTTTAACTCAACTTCCAGTGGCTTAAATAAGATGGAATGGAGGAGGAAGTGAAACACCATATATGTCTGAGCCGAAATGGTGGATAGTTAGAACTTAAAACCCATAATTAGGCCTTTCAAATACTCTTGCTGAAACATAACATATCAATTTGTTAAGGTTATCAGATCATTTCCATGATTTATATAGCATTGATTTTATGGTTGCAGGCTGTCCAAGAATACTACAAACTCAAAGTGAAGAAAGTTCCCAACTCGAGCTGCACGAGGACGTGTAGCTTGAGCCAAATGACCAATGCAGTACTGAAACCCCTGAGGTTCCTTGCCGCTGCAGATCTCTTTGCATTTGATGATGGTTCGGTGGTTTTAGTTACCAAAACAAATCTTGATGGTTATGACCTGAACAAAGAGTCTGGTGATGAACAAGGCGAGGTTTGGGCAAATTTGAGCTTAGTTTACAGAGTTCGAGTGGTAGGTCAAGCGGCTTTGGGAAGGCTCTCATGCATGTGGCTTCGCTGCAATACTGACAAGAAGATCTCAAGTGAGAAGCTGCATCAAGAGAGCAGCTGCTTAATTAGGGGTAGTAATCAAGTGGGAGATCTTACTGTAAATATCCATGTCTACTGATAGTTACTTTTCAATATATACACTAGTGTGAAAGATGTTTACCAGTTGTGTTCCGGTATGAGTTTGCAAAATCTTAAGAGTTGTGATGATGCTTTTATATCAGTGTACCCAGATCCCACAAGTAGGTGTAAATGAATTAGGTGGCCTGTAACTAAGCACAGCATGTATTAGCTAATTATGATCTCTAGGTTATATACTTGTATATATGGATATGGATCATCATATTAACTTTATACTATTAGTTTAGTTAGTCGGGACAAAAAGAGTTGAATATTTGAGTCTGATATTCTGTTTTTCGCTTAGTTTGTGCCAATGGACTCCAGCCAAGCTGCCAAGCTGGGTTTGGGGGGTCTATGTAAAACTAATTATGTTTTCTGAGCCGAGTCTAATCCCCATACCATAGAAATCTCTGCGCACATCTTGGAAATAAGTTTGTGGCAAATCTCATCTATCTATACATATATGATCAAATAACGTCAAGCTTAAAATAGTGCCCCCCAACAAATATATACAGGAAGATCTTCCTTTACAACACGTTTGCAGAGCAGTCATTTACATTCCAAATTTCAATGAGAACTATATGTTCCTACACAGCAATTTGCTGTTAAGTTGGAGCCCACCATAACCGTTATTGAACTTTCAATAGTTACATGATTATATAGAACAAGTTCTGTGTATCATGGTTCTGAACTCTGTATAATCAAAATCCTCTACAACTCCAACAGTTCACCGAAGAAGCTTTTGATTGATGATGTGCCCAGCTGTAAAATGATGCCCCTTCAGTTAACCTTCATTCTGCTACTGCCAAGTAACTTGCATTTTATTTCGGCTCCTTGAGGTTCCAGAATTAACGCCCACCTTCGTGTTGCTTATTGTCTTAATTCTTCCTTGTGGTGATTCTTTGTTTTCCAAGTACGGAACAACATATTTTCTCATGTCGCTTTTAGAAATTCCAAGATGATTTCCTGCTACACTAATGTACTTAACCTTACCAGCTTCATCCAATGCTCTCAAACCAATCCAATCCTCTTCGTAAAGCTTAGTCTGCAGAATGTAAAACATGTTCAAAACTAAATCTGTTTGCTGTTACCCCTTTCCTTTATGAGCATTCTTGAACTTATATCATTAAAGATTTCACAAAAAGGAGAAACAGTACAATGTGGGCCACACTTTATCATATAACTTCCTTTCTATTGTTATTTGGAAATGATTTGTGAAGGAAACATTAATTTACAGGATGCAACAAAATAAAATTATAAACACATAATGACCATCATTATAATTTTTATAAATGAAAAAGTAGCAATAGAAAGCAAAAAAAGTAATTTCTTGTATAGTTGCATTTACAATAACCATCAAGGACAATCCTATAGAGATAGTTGCATTTACAATAACCATCAAGGACAATATGGAGACGGAGTCCACAGACTAGTACAAAATGGTACCTAAAAGCTAACAGTGACATGGAAAAGAATGGTGCGAGAAGGAAATCCAAAATGATGGATAAAATTTAAAATTATATATACTTCAAAGGAAAAGAAAAGAAATAAAAAAACAAGAAACGCTAATCCAAGGTACCAATATTCAACAAACATAAAAAAAAAGGTGTTACAAGTGAACCAAAATTGGATAATCTGTCAATGTTAGTAGTGCTTACTAGCAGTTTCATAGATTAGAGAGACAAAATTATAGACACTACTCCTGAAAAGTTGAATGCAACTATATCCTGTGTTTATTCTTTTCTTTTTTCACCAATTTTGTTCAACTAAACTATAGCATGTCAATTCATCATTTGGATTTTGGAACATGAATCTAAAAAATTTCTTTAAAAGAAATAATACCTGTTGAGCAGGCAAAACCGGATTGAATGCCCCATCAGGATAATACCCAAACCAGGCAGTTTCCTTGGGTATCAATACAGTGTCATGTTCAAACTGTTCATATGCAAAGAAAGTACAGAGAACATATAAGCATGTTTCTAAGGATCAGAACTCAGAAGTATGCAAAATTGCACATATTGAAGAAAAGTAAACCAAAGATGATAAAGAGAGGCCACCCAGCTTACCATGATAAGCACAAGATTCTGTAAGCTAGTAAACCGTTCCTTGTAAGAGGAGTTTCTCTCAGCAGGGAGTTCATTGTTAAGCCTCGGCAGAAAGGTACAATGTTCTAAATAGGCAGGAATATCCTAGAAATATGAGTTGTGTGAACACACGAACACACAAGTGAAACCAATATAGAATGCAACTCAAAAGAAAAACTACCGAGTGCTACTTGGATAAATGATCGAGAGTTTTGAGACAACTGTTATAACAGGATGATGTGCCTAAAAACTTTTTGACTCAGGTGTAATAGCTATGAAAAATAGTACTCACATTTGGTAGTTTAAGATAACCACTGGGGGCCAAGTGAGCCTGCAATTAACAAATCAAGTTCGCTATGTCAATCCTTGACCCAAAAAAATAAATAAATAAATACAATGTGAACAAAAAAGAATATCAATAGATAGTTACTAATGACCATTAGTAAACAACGCATATTCATTAATCATTATGCAGTTCACTTTGTTTTCCAAAGAGAAAAAAATGTAGGAAACCAAATATATACTTGGACATAGTCGTTGTAAACCTCTGATTTGATTAGGCTGTCTGCTATAATACAGAATATACCAGACTGCAAAAGTAGCAAACAAGGTTAATCTACAACTTGAACATGCATAAAAAAAACTTCAAATGATAGCAATACATGATTGTTATAAACCCAAAGATAAACCTAACTGATGCTCTGATGGCCTATAGCCTACAGTCCATTTCGAGTTGTCTCAAAATAATTGAGCTCATTCTATCCAAATCCTTGTTCTTCTATCCAAGTGTTATCATTAAGAGTAAAGGAGTATCACTCTCCTCCTAAAATTATGTGCCCTAACATTTGCTAACTTGGATGAGGGAGAATAAAAATACTCACATCTACCTCATTCAGCAAAAATCTTAATGCGTTGAAGAATAAAACATATAAGTTCATAAAACCAACAAAATAAACGTGTAGTGGAAGTTGGAGGAAGAATAAAGATGTAACTGTTGGACAAACACTGTTTTGAATTCTGCAACCAAATTGGAGCAGGCTTATGTTGTATGTATAGAAATTGATTTGGTGGAAATATTTCTAGCTAATTAGATCCTAGTGTCTAAATAATTACCTACCCTAAAAAAACTTAATGTACTGTGAATTAGGACTCCTTACATTCCCAATAAGAGAATCCCACATTATACCCTGATGGGCAGGGTGTTTAACCTGTCTCATAATTTGTCTTATATCAGATTCTAACACAACTCAAAGTCGTCAGCCTCGGTGTGCACCAAGAGTTGCCCCTGAATACATTCCTAAAAAGAGATTTTAGGTTGCAAAAATTGATAGAGATTTTAGCTTTTCAAAATATTCTTTAAGAAATCTCAAATAAAATAAGGACAATCAAAAGCATTTTATTCCCTATATGTGCTGCAGTCTGACAATTTTTAAGGAATAATGGGCTATGAGAGCACTTACACCACATAGCGGAACGGAAGCGGTACCAGCATGAGGGCCTCCCAATGAGATAAAATTTTTAACCTGTTTTTTAGGAAGGAATAATTTACATTTACGAAAGATTTACAAGTGCAAACATCTGATATGCAACATAAGAAAGGATAACATAATTCTAAATGGAGCAAATGGAAAAAACGTAGTATTAAATAATATACAAGGAATTTTATCTACTCCCTCTGTCCAACTTTATAAGACACTTTCCTTTTTAGGAAGTCCTAGAAGATGACAGTTACAAATAAACAAATTTAAATTATTTAATACAGCAGTAAATATGCAACTGTTTAAAGAAAATAATTTATTTTTACAGTATTCAGATTTAAACAATCATTTTAGGTAAGGCGACATGAATATGAAGTTAATGAGATATTTTCTAAAGTGAATTGATGAATTAAATATACACAATATGCTTCTTACAGTTGGTCCTCCTTCACAAAATTCCACAACACCTCGACCAATCAAATTACCCTGTAAATTGAAAAAAAAAGAAAAAAAAAGAACCATTCAGAACTAAGACAGCTATGAAAATGTCCTGATTCTAGGAATGAGGGTACAGAAAATAATAAAACAGATATGAAAATGTTCTACTGGAAATATTTTAACTTCTAAATACTTATGAAGTTTTTTTATAGGCAAGGGACTACAGAAAGCATCTTATGCCCTGGCAAGGCAGAGGAAAAAATAGGCTTTGACCAATTCAAGGTGAAAAGTGGGATTGATGAGAAATAATAGTAGACTGGAGCAGATGAAGAAGAACAAATAGCAACAAAAAGGAAAGGAGAAGGGAAAAAACAAAGATGTAGAAGAACATAAAGAAGATAACAGCCAAAAAATTCTACAAAGATTGAGAAAAAAACGGAAACTATTAATCTCAATTATTCTTCTACAAGCATTCCAGCTATTCCGTAAGTAGTCGAATACCTAAAAGTAAGACTATACATGAATTTAACTCCTGAATGCTGTCTTAAACCCTGCTTATGCATAACCCAACAGACATGCAAATTTTTCCACTAATCATATGTATCCTGATGCCTACCACATAATAACAAATCAATAACATTTAGGAAGTGTTTGCTCTACTAAGTTTTCATCTAATTGTGTGCAGTTTCTTTTGAAGAGAAACAATGACATTAATTATTTACAGCATGGTTATCAAGGCGTCGCCTAGTCGACGCCTAGTCGACGACTAGTCGTCAAGGCACTGGATAGATGGCAAGGCGAGGTCACGCCTTAGTGAAACTTAGCCCAACAAAAGTAAACTATCCAAAGACATCATCAAGTAGAGTCAAACAGCAACACGAACCCCATAAATGGACAGATCGATGAATTTCAAGTGCACTGGTACAAGTCCGGTGATGATCGGAAACTTCACACGTCAGAGTGAGGTGTGTCATCGCCAGCGAACAACTTCGTCTTAGCTGCTAGGTTCAGTCGCGTGTGTTAGTGTTTGTTGTAAAGAACTGAAATGATGAGTTTTTCTCTTTATCTGGAGAGTGGTGAGTTGGTGATTCATTTTGTAATTCACTAACACCACATGTAGGTGGTGTAAGTTTTTGGATTGTGCTACTTTGTTTATTGATTGTGTCGTGTCACTTTAGCAAATAACTTCAAATGGAGAACAACTAGCAGCAACTTGTCTATTTGACTAGTATAGTTGAATATTATAATCTCAAAAGGTTTATATTGGGGTCTGTTTGGCAATAGTCTTTAAAAACTTAAAATATTAACATCTATATTTACTGATATCTTTGTTTCTTTTTATACTATTTTATTTAATAATTAAAAAAAATACTAATTTCATGTACTATTAAGGTATACATATACTTTTCTATTAAATAATTAAAGTATATTTTGTGTTTTAAATGGTATTTAATAGTTTTTATTAGGAAATGGAAACATATTTGTGAGTAACTTTCATATGTTTAATATATTTTAGAAGTAAAATATGTATGTGCATATATATAATTATAAATATATAAATTACACATTACAAACGACTTGTCGACTTGTGGACGACTAGTCGGGCGCTTTGTCGCCTAAGCACTTAAGCTCCCGGCTGTCGCCTCGCCTCGACTTAGTGCCTTGATAACAATGATTTACAGTGATATGTATATGTTGCATGCTTCACAACAAAACCGACAACCCATTAATATCACTTACCTGGGACAGACCAACTATGCTGTAACCTTTTCTGAGTTCTTTCATTTTCTTCACCTGAATGTTTACAAATAAACTTGTAAATATGTGAAAAGCTTCAAAAACCAGTACAAGAATAAAAGTAAAAGTAGAAGAGAATTTTGCCACCTTATTGCAAACAGCTTGAGCCTGCAAAAGCAAGAGTCGATTTTATTACTCAACAGTGAAAAATGACGATTCTAAGGGATCAAAAATTAATATACGGCTCTACCTGTTCCTGTAGGGGCATAAACCAGGAATCCCAACTTCCATCTCCAATTTCTCTATTGCATGGAACAGTATGAAGAAACAATATAAATCAACAAGAATAATTCCAACTACTAAGAAGCTGAAAGTTGCGAACAGAGAAAGTTTCTCTAACGTAAAAGTTTCCAACATTTAGCAAATGACATTGTAGTCTTTGCCCATATAGCAGCTATACTAACGATATTTCAAGATGAATATAGCAAAAGAGATTGATAAGTATAGACTTATAAGCATAGGTATGCCCAAGTCTGAATTATGTCCATTTAAGTTACAAGAGCATTCATACCCATGGTGTGGACATCACACTGGATTAAGAACAATGCTAAAGAATAAACATAATCCTAATTTGCACTAGTGTCTCAAGGAAAGCTTGAAAGAAATCCTTTGATAGGCTTTAGTGTGATTAATTACAACCAGTCATACCAGCCTGAGTCACATATTGAGTCCACATCATTGTATGGTAACTAGTGAGTGGGTTTTTTAATCTCCGAATGTCTATAGTCAATGTACAAGAAATCAGCTGACGTCTCCACTGCAAAGGCAACGTTAAAGAGGCGAGGAAAAAAATACAAAATCCAGATAAATTGGTAGACCTATGTAGGGTTTTTTTGGCGTACACCAAGATTCTATGAATGTACAAAGTCCAATCCCATTAGAAGGCCTCAATTAAGCTTGGAAATGGAAAACTTGAAGAGTGCTGCTTATAGTTCATTTTATGGTGGATTTAAGATTATACAAGAGTTACAAATTAAAGCTTTAATAGTAGGAAGAAATGTTACAAGACATAATAAAAGATTGAAATCACTCGTAGCCACGTAAGGCATTTGGCTGCGAGAAGATTAGTAGAAGTACGGCTGGAACTGTTGAGCAGCAACTGTTATGTTATTTTTGCTCAAAATAAAGGCCAAATAGGTAGGAGAATGAGATATGGCTTCAAAGAGAGTGTAGGATAATCAAAGACAAGGGTGTAGAGATGTTTTCCAATTGGGGATTTATATGTCGATAAATATATGACGAAGTTGAATTGCGACTATCGTGGAACTCTAAGCGATAAGATAGAATAAATTAGGGTGGGGCCATTCTTAATTCCTACATATCCCAATGTATGCACATACATTGGTATTTACTATTGACAAAAATTTGTCGACATGTGTAGTTGACTCTTTCCAATTTTAGTCCACGTCAAGGTTATTACATATAAGTAACTGATTAATTCTTAAAAAATAATACTCCAAATTAGATAAATAAAATAGCCTAGGTTCAGCAGCAATGAAACATGCCCAAATCTAGTAAACTAGCTTTTATATGAACTTGAAATAACACTGATAAATAATTCCATATAAGTTTTATAAAGGGAGACCTCTAATTAAAAAATATGGCTGAAAATCATACATGCAAAATCCTTCAGATTTAGACCAGTTGCCTAGTTGCTCGGTGAACCTTTTAATTCCTTTATGGGAGCATTGATCACCAATTCCTGTTAAAAGAAGTTCATTTGGGCTAAGTATATACTAAGAAAGATGTAACTTGATTATTAGCAACAACAACAAAATACTTATGATAGAAAGTCAAAAGTGTATTATAACACATTTCTAAGGACAAGAAGAAAAAACTTATGATAGAAAGAGTCAAAACAGAAATTATAACAAAAGGAAGAAGTTGGTCACACCTGGTCAAAAAAGTTAAAAGGGTAAACCAGATCAAATAATGCAACTTGCATTGCATGCAAGAGTGCTAAGTAACTAACTAGAATCCAATTCAGATAAAAATTTCTGCTGAACTCTTATTGCTTTAGCTGTGTGATTCCTGAAGTCAAATACAAGTTTTGCTCTAAGTTCTTTCACATTCTACACAAATTCTTTCACTGTAGTTGCCTTCTAAAACTTTGATAGCCCACCAAACCCGTCAAATCATGACTGCAATGAACCTTCAGTTATTGTATGTATAGGATGTTCCTTTACATAGTTCTTTCCTAAGTTTTTTTGGCTTTGGGAAAAAATCTGACACTTAAAAATGCAGTCACTAACCTAATAGTACCACCCTCCCAAAAAAGAAAGTCCTCTTTGATTCTTAAACATGTTAAGGTTTTTCTTTGAGATTATTTTTTTTATCAATTATTTTTCAATATTGAATATTAAGGCTAAACTTTGTGATAAGAAAGACATAAATAAATTAATATTTCAAGTGTGCTATTGGCGAATACTAACACTCATAAACAAGTCACAGACTTTCTCTTTGGGACGGAGGGAGTAAGATAGTACAACTATTACATATTCCTAAATCTAGGTTTAGCACCGAAACCATGTCATTTCGAGATCCTTTTTTTCCTTTTAAGAGATTCAATACATATCACTCGTCAGTAATGCACAAAACTACTGGTAATTTAATCTCATATTAGGCCATTGCATTGACCAGATATTATGCCCACTAAAGTTACTGATCCAGCATCACTAAATGTAAGTAGTTTCACAGATCATCAGTCTTAACTGATCAAATGTCAAAAGCTACTTATTACTCTGATCACAATAGTATAAATACATAAAGATATCAAAATCAAGAAGAAAATATGAAAACAAAATCTCCCTTTCCTCTCATTTTGTAAAGTAAGAAATCTTAATCCCGCGAGCTAAAGAAGGAATCCTTGAGAGATAATTTAAGCTAACACATTGAAAACTACCTGTTAATAAACTATAATTCAGTAGACTGAGACATAATATATATTGTTCTATATTATAAATTACCGTGAAGTACAATGAAAGGAACGGAGGATGAAATCGGGATGAAAGCGAAAATAGGGATGAAGACGATGAAGAAAACTGATGATGAATAAGCCATTCGCGTAATATTGAAGAATCTAGTCCCCCTTCTCTCTTTCCACTCCAGAAACTTTTGCAGAAAAGCCGGTTTGTCGGGTCGGGCGAGTCTTTGGCTGTATACAATTGTATAGCCGTATTATATAGGAGTATGTACTTTTCACTTTAGTACCCTTCACTTTTTTTGTTTTTTTCTTATTGATTACTCCATTTAAGAAGATTATTGAATGAAAATAAATTGACTAAAATGCTCTTTGGATTAATTTCTATCACTATTTTTGCCTTGAAAAAAATAATTGTGTGAATCGAATAAGTAAAGTTTGTGAATTTTTTGGTTTTAAAAATAAAGAAGAAGAAGCAATACAGTGAGCCATTAATACCTACCTTTAAGAATGTTTTTAATATCTTTATTAATGCGTTAATCTTTTTATAATTTAACTAGATACAAATCCCCGCGTTGCGATGAAATCATTCAAATTTTTAATAATAAATTAAAATATAATAAAAAAATAGTATATTATTGTGCGGTGATCAAATAGTATAATCGGATTAGAGATAAGTCAAAAAAAAAAAAAAAAAAAGACCATAACACATTTAAAACGAATAAGTCTAAAAGAGTAAATTTGTACTAAATAAAGGCAACAATTAAAAAGTAAATTTATACACGGGACTCGGGAGTGTGGATTAGAACCAAAACTCTACAAGCCATACCAATAAAATACCTCATGTCCTCATCATTTACATGCATACTTACTGTGTCGCCCCCAAAATAGGTATACATCACCCATTCTGAGTTATCAATACATGGTACAGAAATAACTACAACTTTATTATTACAACAAGAAATCGTGAGTTTGAATACAAATATTATCTTCTAGACAATATCTATACTCAAATAAATTCTCATCACATTTATTGATACATTATTTTACAAAAATGGTGAGGACTACTAAACAACTCTCTCTGTAACCTTCATTCCATACCCCCACTCTGCATTTCGCTTATATTCTCGCCTCCCGAGAAAAAAAATGGAACAAAAAGGAAAAGGGTGAGCTCAACTAGCCCAAGAAGAATATTATGACTAAGATAATATACAACAAATTATCGTTAGTCTTTAACAGGAAAAATCTAATAGAATACAATAGACAACAAGTTTTAAATCAATATTCATGAATGAAATAATAATTCATTAGAAGAGTTAAGTAGAGAATGTAAACTACTATCTTCTATGTATGAATTTAAAAGTTCATCGCCTATCTTTTATCCTCAGTAGCATCAATCAATATATATCTCGAATCAAATATTCATCTTTTACACTACTGCCAAAGATATTCATCACCGGTCATGTTCATCTAAACACTGCTCATCTTTGCACTACTGGGCCAAAGATATTTATCGAAATCATTCATCTTTGCACTACTGTGCCAAAGATATTCAATAATATCATCATTTAAGACCGAGGATGATGAAAATATTTTTAAATAAACAAATCCAAAGAAACAAAATGACAAGGATTAAGGATTAAGGATTCGTACTTTATTTTATCCATGTCCAAAAATACCTCAAAAATAATCATAGTGGTGTAAAATTCAAGAATGATCGTAATATGGATACAATCAAAGCTAGTGTCCACAATAGATATTTTAGGCGAAAAGGAAAATTTTCATTTTTCGATGAATAGTCAGATTCGTGAATAATAGTCTTGGATATCGTGAATAAGAATCTCCAGAGCACCAAAAGTTCCAAATTTGATAAAACTTCAGATCAATATTTCAAAGATAATGATATTGAAGAAATAATATCATTACTGAAAAAATAATATCCCTTACCTCGAAATATCGCGGTATTTCTAAATAAAACACCGGATATAGGCTATGACTTGAACTTGCACACAAGAATACGCTCGATAATATAGAGAGAAAACTTCAGCTTACGGTGTGATTTTTAATTCTAACCCAAGACCCTATTAATAGGAAAATGCTTAGAACACCAAAGTAGAAAATTTAATAAAATATAAATATATATATCAAAATTCCTACGCCACTCTTGAAATCTGATTTCAGCTCAATAAGCACATGCCACCTTCTAGAAAAAGTAAGAAAAAACGTTTTTCTAATTTAAAACAATTTAAATTTTCAAAAATCAATTATTTCGGAGCTTCGGAACTTCAATAATTCACAATAAATAGCCCTTTTGTCAGAAAATTCGACACTCGCGACTTTTTATAGGAAATTCAATTCTCTACAACTTTACAGAAGAAAATTTTTCCAAATTCCAAACAAAAATTGACCGAAATCCACAAACGGACGATTTTACAGGCTATAATCAAATTTCAGTTAAGAAATGGGGTCCACCGACACATAAAACATGCTTTAAATATTTTTGGTAACAAAAATACTCCTCCACATATACTCATATATCCTACATTCATCGTAAAAATATCATCATTATTATATTATTAAAATATAATAATATATTTAAATGAATTATTTTATCAGAAAAAGATAAAATTTCAATTTTCAACAATTGTCACATTAAAAATTTTCTCCATCTATATCCACATAAAATCAATATTTTCCTCATCATATGAATCAATAATTAATTATTCACAAATAATATTACAGAATCACAATATTGACAACCAGTGCGCCTCACAGGAAGAGGGGGCTTTCCAATAAGAATTTCTCCTTCTTGGCGGCAGCAATTAGGTGATCAAACCTCTCCTTAGATGAACTTTCTAGACATTGCCAATAATGTTATCTAATAATATTATTCAGATAATATGAATTATTGCTTCGATAATGAAAATACTATGTAATGACAATTATTGAAACAACAAATATATAAAATATCAATGCAAAGAATATTAAATCAATAAAATAAAATAATTGAATAGTAATTCTCGTAACCATTATTGAGTAGTGCCTTCTTACGTAAAAATCAATAATTGGTGCAATACCGCAAAGCTTCTTGTGTTAACCAACCAGGTATTTTAACAATATTAACTGGTAATAACTACGCCGTTATTTTTAAACAACTTATATTTGTCATTTTCTTCATCCAATCGCTTTTTATTTATGGGGCATACATACATCATACATGGCCGTCGTTTAATATTCCCCGACGATCATTTAATATTCCACGACCAAACGAATATTCCCCGACAACAATGAATATTTTATAACCACTTGCTTATTTTGAAATATTTGCATATTTTACCCATAACTATCCACATTAATCAAATCAACCCTTACTATTTCAAAATAATAAATAGAGAAAATTAAATTTCATTAATAACAAGTTGGGGTCTTACAACCTCCCCTCATTATGAAATTTCGTCCTCGAAATTGACGTACGTACTGGTGTTTGAAAAGGTGAGAGATACCTCGCTTTCATTTCCGTTTCCAATTCCCGGTCATTTCCTCTATAAGCATGATTCCTCCACAAAACTTTAACTTGTGGTATGACCTTTTGTCGTAGGACATGCTCCTTCCTATCCAAGATCTTGACAGTACCTCCTCATACGTTAAGTCTTCTGCTATCTCGTCCGGGTTCTAACTCTATAACGTGGTTTGGGTCTTTCACATATTTACTGAAGTGCGATATGCTAAACACATTATGAACACGAGACATACTCGGAGAGTAACGCGAGTCTATAGGCTACATTTCCTACTCGGTCAAAGAATTTGAAATGGACCAATAAATCGTGGATTGAGCTTTCATCTCTTCCCAAATCTTGTAACTCCCTTCCATGGAGCAACTCATGAACAATACATGATCCCTATACTAAATTCCACGTCCTTTCGATGAAGATCCGCATAACTCTTTTTTGTCGATCTTGTGCCGCTTTTGTATACGTTGTCGAATCATTTGGATCTTTTCGGTGAGTCATACGTCTTAACTTCGGGTCCCAACAATGTTGCTTCACCCACCTCATCCCAACATATTGGAGAGCGACACTTTCGTCCATATAATGCTTCAAATGGAGCCACACCTATACTTGCACGATAAATCGTTGTTGTAGGAGAATTCCACCAATGGTAAATACTTATCCCAACCGCTCTTGAAGTTCAGGACACGTAGTCTTAATAGATCTTCAAGAGTTTGAATAATCCTCTCGATTGTCCGTCCGCTTGAGGATGGTATGCCAATCAATCAGAACTGCGCTCCATAGCTTTTTACAAGCTAACCCAAAATCTTGAAGTGAATCTTGGGTCACGATCCAAACTATGGATACTGGCATGCCATGCAACCTCACAATCTCATTTACATATATACTAGCAAGATGTTCAAGGAATAAGTCTATCAGACGACAAGAAATGAGCAGACTTGGTGAATCTATCAACAATAACCCAAATAGCATTGATGCCTTGAGAAACCGTAGGAAGACCCGTGAACGAAATCCATGGTAATGTGTTCCCACTTCCATTTCGAATCTCAAGTGGTTGCAACGGACCCTTAGGTACTAGATGCTCCGCCTTTACGTTGACAAGTTAAACACATTGAGATAAACTTTGCAATCTCTCTCTTCATATTGTTCCACCAAAATGTATGTCAAGATCACGATACATTTTGGTACTTCCAGATGGATTGCAAATGGTGTATTGTGTGCCTCCATCATAATCTTGTACTTCAAATCGAGTCGTTAGGAACACAAAGTGCGGAGTGGACTCAAAGTATTCCTCTTCATCAATTCTCGCTTAGGAATAGCACCTTCTTGTACTTTCTTCTTCATACGCGATCGACTCCGAGATTTGTGGCTTGAAGCGACCTTAACTTTTTCTATTAAAGTTGGCTCTGTCGTATATACTTGACATCATTGCACTCATTCCTGCATATGATCTTCTACTCAACGCGTCATTACCACGTTCGGTTTTCCGGGATGGTATTGAATAGTGTGGTCGTAGTCTTTCAATAGCTCGAGCCAACGTCATTGCCAGCGTGTTGAGTTCTTTTTTTTAGTGAAGAAATATTTAAGGCTTTTATGGTCCGAATATATCTCCACTTTCTCCCCATATAGATAGTGCCTCCATATCTTTAAGCGGCTTACGATCACCGCTAACTCTAGATCATGGTAGGATAATTCCTCTCATATTCTTTAAGTTGTCATGCGAGGCATAAAGCTATGACTTTCCCACGTTGCATGAGAACACATCCTAACCCTTTTGCTCAAGCATCGTCAGAGATAACAAATCCATCCGAACCAGATGGTATTATTAGAACAGTCTTGAAATAAGTCTCTCTTAAGCTCTTGGAAACTCTTCTCGCATTCTTCGCTCCAAACGAATTTTGTATCCTTCCGAAGTTAATTTGGGTTAATGCAAGAGAGCAATTCGAGAAAACCCTTCCACGAATCTCCGATAATAACCACTTAAGCCCAAAAACTACGTGCTTGATCACCGACTTTTGCTTTCTCAACTTTGTATTGCTTCAATCTTCACGGATCAACAGATACTCCATGTTTGACTCTATTTATGGAGACTCCATTAGAGAAACTTTCATTACATCCGTTGTTTAGAAATCTTGATTGATTCAGTTGGCATTATCACATTACTGTTAACCTTATTTCTATAGAGATATTTGTTTTGATGTGATTTTAAGGTTAACTACTCATCATGCCGAAATTGATTACTTTCGTAAGGTTATTAGTTTTCATATTCCTAAGAACTCCGTTATTCAATTCAAGCAATCAAACCATTGTAGTCAAACATTTTCATATCAAGCCATGAAGTCATTCGTTTATTACTTGATGTCAAGTTTTCTTAGTTCATGTTATGGATTTGAATAAAGACACGCCGATTTGAATAATATTCTGTTGTTATTGATTTTTCTGACGTATTTCTGAAGAATTTCTTGGCTTACTCCCAAAGCCCGATATTAAATTTTGTATCAACTTTGAACCCAATACAAAACTCATTTCTAAAATCTCATATCGAATGGCTCTATTGAACTTCGAGAGTTAAAATTCAACTATAAAATTTGGTACTGAGCCTTTATCCGGTGACTTCCTTTGTGGAATGCACCGGCCGCATTCTCCGTAGGGGACACCATATTCGATGCGATAGTAAATTGATAGGTGTCATTGTAACGTCTTTCCAAGGTTGGGATATGAGTCACGATTGAGAACAACCTAAGTCGAGAATCGAAATACGTAGCTTTACAGGCTTAGTTGGTTATTATCGGAGATTCGTTGAAGGATATTCTTTAATTGCTATTCCATTAACGCAATCGACTTGTAGAGATACAAAATTTGAATGGAGCAAGGAATATGGGAAGAGCTTGAAGAACTCGAGAGGAGACCCATTTCAAAGATATGTTCGACCATGCCATCCTGGAAAAGCAAACGTGGTAGGTGACGTGTTGAGTAGAAGATCGATACAAGTCTGAGTAGATGATATTGTCAAAGACTCATTTCAGATAATTTACAAATAATAGAGATGGAGATGAAAACTCTAGGTACCCACGTGATGATACTCTGAGTATAATCGACTTTAATCAATAAATTTAAAGCTTATCAAGCTACGGACACAGAGTTAATGAATATGAAGAAGAAGATGCAAGAAGTCGTTATTCCAAAAGCGAGAATCGGTGAGGTGAGAAAAGCTCAAACCTTCGATTTATTAATCCATTTGAAATTCTCAATCGAATAGGAACTGTGGCCTATAGACTCGTTTTACCGCCAAGTATGACGCGTGTTCATAACGTTTTTCATGTATCGATGTTACGTAAATATGTGGACGATCCGAACCACGTCATTGAAGTTAGAACCGATCGAGATAATGAAGACTTAACGTCACGAGGAGTGCACCTGCCAAGATCTTGGATAGAAAGAACATGTCCTATGTATCTGAGGTTATACCACAAGTTAAAGTTTTGTGGAGAAACCATGCTATTGAGGAAATGACACAGGAGTTGGAAATGGAAATGAAAGCGAGGTATTCTCATCTTTTCAAACACCAGAACGTGACGCGTCAATTTCGAGGACTAAATTTCATAAGGAGGGAGGTTGTAAGACCCCAAATTATTAATAAATGAAATTTATTTTCCTCTATTATTATTTTGAAATAGTAAGGGTTGATTTGATTAATGTGGATAGTTATGGGTAAAATACGCAAAATATTTGAATAAGCAAGTGGTTATAAAATATTCATTATTGTCGGGAATATTCGTTTTGGTCGTGGAATATTAAATCTTTGTCGAGGAATATTAAATTTACAATGCCGTGATCTTTTGTGGGCCCCATAACTGGAAAACGATTGGATGAAGAAAATGACAAATATAAGTTGTTTATAAATAACTAGGCGTAGGTTATTACCGATTATCTTTGTTGGAATACCCGGTGGTTAAAACACACTAATACGCATTGTTGAGCAAGAAGATACGGTATTGCACCAATTATTGATTCTTACGTGAAGAAGCACTTCACTACGATAATTGTTACAAATGAATTACTATTCAAGATTTTATTTTATTGATTCAATAATTCTTTGGACCGATATTTTATATTACTTTATTGTTTCAATAAATTGTCATTACATAGTATTTTCCATTATCGAAGCAATAATTCATATTATTCGAATAATATTATTGGATAACATTATTGGCAATGTCTAGAAAGTTACATACAAGGAGAGGTTTGATCACCTAATTACGGCGCAAGATGAGAGAGATCCTTATTGAAAGCCCCTCTTTCCTGGAATCGGCCAGTTGCGATCTTCAGTGATTCTGTAATATTATTTGTGAATAATTAATTATTGATTTATATGATGAGGAAAATATTGATTTTATGTGGATATAGATGGAGAAAATTTTTAAAGTGACATTTATTGAAAATTGAAATTTTATCTTTTTCTGATAAAATAATTCATTTAAATATATTATTATATTTTAATAATATAATAATGGTGATATTTTTACAATGAATGTGGGATAAATGAGTATACGAGGAAAAAGAGTATTTTTGTTGCAATAAATATTAAAAACAGATTTTGTGTGTCGGTAGACCCATTTCTTAACTAAAATTTGATTATAGCTTGTAAAATCGCCCGTTTGTGGATTTCGGTCAATTTCTATTTGGAATTTGAAAAAACTTTCTTCTGTAAAGTTGTAGAGAATTGAATTTCCTATAGAAATTTGCGAGATTGGAATTTTCTAATAAAAGGGCTATTTATTATGAATTATTGAAGTTCCGAAGCTCCGAAATAATTAATTTTTGGAAGTTTAAAATAATTTAAATAAGAAAAACATTTTTTGTGTTTGGTGGGCATCTTTAACACATGCTAAGTTGCTGAATTCAGATGATTCTAAGTGGGCGTAGACAAATTAATATATATATATTATTATATTAAATTTTCTACTTTGGTGTTCTAAGCATTTTCCTATAAATAGGGTGCTTAGGTTAGAATTGAAAATCACACCAGAAAACTCAAGTTTTCTCTCTATATTATCGGCGTATTCTTGTGAGTATTTTGAGTATACTTTGAGTATTGCTTTATCTGGTGCAAGTTCAAGTCATAACCTATATCCTGTTTCAACTAAAGTCTTGTCTTTCGAGGTAAGGGATGTTATTTTATTCAAAATGATATTATTTCTTCAATATCATTATCTTAGAAATATTGGTTGGAATTTTTATCAAATTTGAAATTTTTTTCATGTCGGGGTTACTATTCATGAGTTACTATTCATGAGTTACTATTCACGAATTCAAGTGATGATACTTTTTGTGAAATTTCTATCTTTTAGTGCTTAAGATTCTTATTCATGTATACGACACTATTCACGATATCTGACTATTTCACGAATACGACACTATTCACAAAAAAAATTAAATTTTCTTTTACGTGTCCAAGATTATGCATTATGATTCCTATCTTTGATTGGATCTATGTTTTGATCATTCTTGAATTTTACTCCACTCGATTACTTATGAAGTATTTTTTGAACTTGGATTGTTTAAAATACGAATCCTTAATATTTGTTCTTTTGTTTCACCGGATTCGTTTCCTTTAAAATATTTTTCATCATCCTCGGTCTAAATGATGATATTATCTTGAATATCTTTGGCACAGTAGTGCAAAGATGAATGATTTTTTGATGAATATCTTTGGCCCGTAGTCAAAGATGAGCAGTGTTGAGATGAACACGACTAATCGATTAATATCTTTGGCCCGTAGTGCAAAGATGAACAGTGTTTAGAGATGAACATGACCATCGATTAATATCTTTGGCATTAGTAGTGCAAAAGATGAATATTTGAGATGAACATGACTATATTATATCTTTGGCCCCCCAAAATAGTTCAATTCCATCCAGATGAACCATTCGAGTCGATGAATATCTTTGGCTTGTAGTAAAGATGAATATTTATTCGAGATATATTTGATTGATGTTACAGGGATAAAATATCGAAGATGAACTTTTAAAATTCATATATACAATTATAGTAGTTTTCATTCTACATACTCTTCTAAATCCTAATTATTATTTTTTTATAAGATTGATTTTAAAAAAAGGGTTGAGGATTATTCATTAGATTTTTTCCTCTAGACTAACGATAATTTGTTGTATATTATCTTAGTCATAATATTCTTCTTTGGCTAGTTGAGCTCACCCTTTTCCTTTTTGTTCCATTTTTTTCTCGGAAGAAAAAATATAATACAAAGGAAAAGGGTGTATTGAATGATGGTTATAGAGAGTTGTTTAGTAGTCCTCACCATTTTATAAAACAAATATAAATAATCCATTAGGATTTATTTGGGTATGTATATTGTTTAGAAGACAATAATTGTATTTCAAACTTCATGAAGATATATGTTGTCGTTTTTGCAGAGACAAATGTATTAATAAAGTTGTAGTTATTTACATACATGAATTTTGGCAACTTCAATGGGTTGGATGAGAATGGAACCTATTTTGAATCAATCAATATATATCTGGAATCAAATATTCATCTTTGCACTACAAGCCAAAGATATTCATCAGTTGGTCATGTTCATCTAAACACCTGTTCATCTTTGCACTACGGGCCAAAGATATTAATCAGTTGGTCATGTTCATCTCAACACCTGTTCATCTTTGCACTACGGGCCAAAGATATTCATCAAAAAATCATTCATCTTTGCACTACAGTGCCAAAGATATTCAAGAATATCATCATTTAGGATCGAGGATGATGAAAATATTTTAAAGGAAACGAATCCAAAGAAATAAAAGAACAATTATTAAGGATTCATATTTTAAACAATCCAAGTTCAAAAATACTTCATAAGTAATTAGAGTGGGATAAAATTCAAAATGATCAAAACATGGATACAATCAAAGCTAGTATCGAGAATAGATATTTAGGACAAAAAGAAGAAATTTCATTTTTCTTTTCGCGAATTGAATAGTCTTAAGATTCGTGAATAGTGCAAGTATCGTACGAATAAGTAACTCCGACACCAAAAGATAGAAATTTCAAAAACATCATCACGCTTCGTGAATAGTACTAAATGAATAAGAACTCGTGAATAAGAACTCGTGAATAAGAACTCATGAATAAAGAATCATGAATAATAACTTTCACATGAAAAAGTTCCAAATTTTATAAAAATTCCAACCAATATTTCTAAGATAATGATATTGAAGAAATATTATCATTTTCGAATAAAATAACATCCCTTTACCTCGAAAATGACAAGATTTTAGTTGAAACAGGATATAAAGCTATGACTTGAACTTGTACCATATAGCAATACTCAAAGTATACTCAAAATACTCACAAGAATATGTTCGATAATATAGAGAGAAAAACTTGATTTAAAAGTGATTTTCAATTCTAACCCAAGACCCTATTTATAGGAAAATGCTTAGAACACCAAAGCGTAAAATTTAATATAATAATATATATTTATAAAAATTTGTCTACGCCAACCTTTGAGAATCTGAAATCAACAACCTAACACATGTAAAATGAGGCTCATACATCTAAAAAACGCTTTTGTTAATTAAAACAATTAAAACTTCCAAAATCAATTATTTGAACTTGAACTTCAATAATTCATAATAAATAGTTCTTTTATCAGAAAAATTCGAAACTCCTGACTTTCAATAGAAAATTCCATTATCTACAACTTTGAAGAAGGAAGTTTTTCCAAATTCCAAACATAAATTAACCGAAATTCACAAACGGACGATTTTACAGGCTATAATCAAATTTTGGTCAATAATTGTGTCCACCAACACACAAAATATGTGTTAAACATTTATTGCCACAAAATACTCTTCCTCCTCATATACTCATATATCCCACATTCATTATAAAATATCACCGTTAATATATTATTAAAATAATATATTTAAATGAATTATTTTTCGAAAAAGATAAAATATTAATTTTCAACAATTGTCACATTAAAATTTTCTCCATCTATATCCACATAAAATCAATATTTTCCTCATCATATAAATCAATAATTAATTAATCGAAATAATATTACAAAAATCACATAAAATTTCAATTTCTCATTTTGATTAGGTGACGAACCCTCCTTGAAGCGAGAACTTTCTAGACATTGCCGATAATGTTATCTAATAATATTATTCGGATAATATGAATTATTAGCATAATGGAATTAATGACAATTTATTGAAACAACGATAATATAAAATATCATATTATTGAATCAATAAAATAAAATAACGGAACAAGAATTACTGTAACAATTATTGAGTAAAGTGCCTTCTTACGTAAGAATCAATAATTGGTGCAATCTGGTAATAGGTTTGTATTTTAACCACCAAGTATTTTAACAATATTAATTGAGAATAACTACTTCATGTTATTTATAAACAACTTATATTTATGCTTTTCTTCATCCAATGCTTTCAAGTTATGGGGCCCACAAAAGATGCTACCGTCAAATGCGAATATTCCTCGACAAGCGATTTAATATTCTACGACCAAACGAATATTCCCTTTGACGATAATGAATATTTTATAACCACTGCTTATTCCGAAATATTTGCATATTTTACCCATAACTATCCACATTAATCAAATCAACCCTTACTATTTCAAAATAATAAATAGAGGAAAATAAATTTCATTTATTAATAATTTGGGGTCTTACATATATTGATTGATGTTACAGGATAAAATATCGACGATTAACTTTAAATTCATATATATAGAAAGCGAGCTTCAATGTCAAGATTAAACTATGGATCTTCCTCTATATTCACGCACATCAAGTAGTTGATGGTGAGGAAAGTAGGGTGATAGATATCGAGATATCTAAGGAGCTCTTCCGATCTAGAATGGCTGATAGCACTATAAATGCAGACAAAGTTCTTAACATAATCAATTTGATTGATCGATTAGAACAACCGGTTTTTGTCATGGATGGAGAGTTGAGCCAAGATTTGATCTTGCACTCACTCCGGACTCCTTTCACAATTGTTGTGAATTTTTCATATAAACAAGCTAGATATCGACCGTTGATTTGCTTAACATGTTGAAAAATGATGAGAGTCACTTTCCAACCAAGAAAAGACCATGTCTTCTTGGTAGGGGCCAAAGGATCTTCCGAAAAGAAGAACGATTCAAAGAAGGTATATAGAAAGGCAAAACAAGGATAATAAGAACAAAAGCGTCACGGATAACAGCAAAGGAGTTTGCTTCATTTACAATGAATAAGCCTGAACATTTGAAAGAAGCTACGAAGCATCTCTGCAGAAAACCAAAGAAGAAGCTTAGTGAAGTTTTGGTTACAAATAAAAATTTGTTCATGATTTAAAATAAATTTTCTTTAAGTCGAGGTTCTACTTGGGTATTGGATACCAACTTTGGTTATCATAAATATAGATTTATGAAGGACCAAGCGAGTAGAAAGCTAAACAAATATAAGTAATCCTAATATGAAATGTAGCAAAGGTTGCCATATTAGCTTTATAGAAACTTATAGTTTAAAGATCGCTTTGAAGCAAATCTATTAAGTCGATAAGTTGTTATTGTATTCCAATTCTTGATAGAAACATTATTTCCATTTTATTGTTGAATGATGAAATCTTTGGTATTATATTTAAGAACAATTGTTGTTCATTTATAATAATAATAATGTTTTGTATAGAAGCTGAAATATTACTTAATGGATTTTATATACTGACTTACGTGAAAATAATTTTGCAAATTGAACAAACTAGTATAAGAAAAGGAGATGATTATTCAAAGAGTTGAATGTATGTATTTGTTGAAATACAAGTGTGAATTATTTGAAAGGTTCAAAGAATTCAGAAGTTAAACAAATTGGCAATGTATTAAGATTCTTTGATTAGATCAAGGAATAAATACTTGTGCAATAAGTTTCTAGATCATCTCAAATGGTTTTTCTCATAATGGACACCTCATGATACGTAATAATTGATTGATGTATCTGAACGAAAAAATCATACCTATTTGGACATGGTGCGGTCCATAATAATTTTACCGATATTCCAGTATCCTTCTAGGGTCATGTCCTAGAAATGGCTGCATATCTACGAAAATAGTAACCTCAAAATCCGACCCCAAGACTCCATAAAAGTTATGGACAGGGAGGATTCCTAATCTTAAGAATGTTAAGATAAGGGGTTGTCCAACTTATGTGAAACGGTTTCAAATGATAAGCTTGGGACAAGATTTGACAAATACAAATTTGTGGGACATCCTAAAGTAAGTTTAGGGTATATGTTCTATAATCCTACTTAGCAAAAGGTGTTTGTTGCGAAACACGCTGCCTTCTAAGATAAATGTGTTTATTATTGAAGGGGCTAGTGGGAGGATAATAGATCTTGAAGAGTTCAAGAACCACAAAACACTATAAGTCAAATAAGAGGAACTCAGTAGATAGACCTATTGTACCACAAACCGAATCGTAAATCGGAATAAGATCAAGATATGCACAGGAGGTATGGATTCATCATAGATGATGATGATGAGATGTACGATCATAGAAGATGATGATCCGAGTTACATACGATGGTAAGAGTTCTAGTATGTACAAAAGGGTCGATTGGGAGCATCGTGACATTCCTAGTACTATATGTTGATATACTACGGATGAGGAATTACATACCAATGCTACAATCGGTAAAAGATAAAGTTGTCTAAACAATTCTCCATGAATGATTTGGGAAGAGTATCATTATTGGGGATGCAAATCTATATAGATAGATTTAAAAGGATGCTCAACAACCCCAGGAACGTATATTCATTTGATGCTAAAAGTCGTTTAGCATGGCAAACTCCAAGAAATGTCTCATGCTTTGATGAGCTATGGAGTGTATCTCTCTTAATAGTCCCCACAGACTCACGAAAGAGAGGTCGCATGAGTGACAATCATGTATGCAATGAAATGTACGAGACCTGATATTGATCAGTCATATTATGGAGAAGTTCACTATGAGTCAATGAAAAACATCTTAAAGTGCTTAACCCGCACTAAGGATGTGATCATATATGGTGGGTCTAAATTAAAATTAGAGGGCTTAATGACTCAAGTTTTTCGATGCACCAAGACAGCGGAAAAATCCACTTTAAGGTAAAGGTTACCTTGAGCGAATGAAGGAAAGTTGAATTGAAAGGTTTCAAACAAGAAAAGAGTTCTTTGGTTTAGTGATAAAGACAAAGTATATAGCTATAAATGAAGTCTTTGCAAGTTGATTGTTTGGATTAAAAGTTCATTACGTAACTAGAATGGTTCTAAAAGTCTCATCTTGGATCTAAACATGTGTTGTGGCACTTTTATTTGATTATTAGAATCATTGAAAGATGGGAAATCACTATAGAGATGATGGACTCTCAAAACAACATTACATATCCATTAACTAAAGCTTATCCAACAAAACAGGATAATCGCCACTTAGAGAAGAAGAGTATAAGATACAATGGCGATTGGCTTTAGTGCAAAGTGTGGGAGATTGAAAGTAATATGCACACATGCTTCAATCATGTTTGATGATAAAGCATATACTTTGTAACAATCTTATTCATTTATTAATAAAAAGTATTAATTTATTAAAGGCTTTTAATTATCTACATGATCTTTGTTTTATAATATGTGATAAACCCATAGTTTTAAGCAATGCTTTTAGAATAATGATGATGATCATTCTAATGAGATCTAAATTCTTAGAAAGCTTAAAAACTAAAATAGTTCCCAATCATTGGATTACTAAATTGGGGATTAGTGAATCCTGATAGATTGGTACATACGTTCTTGCTTCATCGTTGGATGAGGATGATAGATCTCATGATCATTTGTGTGGAGACACTAAAGCAAGTATGTAGGTGCTTATTAGAGAATAAGTTCACTTTGACGTTGGCTCGCTTAAGGAATACCTAATGGAGTTTTACTTATCTGTCAATAGGAATTCTGTAGTGATAGTAAGTATGATGATCCTTGGACTTGAGATCATCATAGTATCTTGTGTATGATGAGTTATACTTTGACTTATTCCTTAAGACCCTTAGGGTATATGAAAGGGTATCTTGGGTATAATAAGTTGTACATGGAGATAATGTATGATCAATAAAGAATCTACCACTTATTAAAGAAAGAGAAATGTCCTATGTGATTCGATAAATGACAACCCGATGAGTCTTTGGCCAAGGCGAATGAAATTAGAAAGGAGTTTCTAATTTGCATTATTTGGTGTTATGCGTTTAAGGATCGAAATACATATAATTAAATAAAATAAGACTTGACGGTAATTCCATGTCTTATATTTAATTGGGACATTGTATGGTGGAAGGATTGAATTGTCTGAGTAACTATTTACTCAAAGGTTCTTTTATGATTAATGTTGAAATCTATATTATCCTGGAAAGTCGCTGATCATTGAGGAGGCTTATCTCTATTGTAGAATAAATATTATTTATTTAAATAAATTAATTGTTTAATTTATTTATTTATTTGAATAAGATTAGAATTGTTCTAATTGATTTATTCACAACCGGTTTAATATAGAGAACCTAAAGGGTCACACCATAAAAGGAAGAATAATTATTTAAGAAGTTAATGGCATAATCGTAATAATATAGTTAAGTATATTTAATTTAATCTATGGTGATAGAATAAATTAAATAGCTTAATATTTATTATTTAATATTTTAGAAATATTAAATATAAATTAATAAGAGGAGTCTTATTAATATTATTATAATTATTATTATTTTAATTTCTAAAAGAGTTTAGGAATTAATTTAATATAAAATACTCTCATTTATTCCTAATAGGATTAGGAGGAAAAATTAATTAAAGGAGTTTTATTAATTATCCCTAATAAGATTAGGAGTCCATTTAATTAAAAGAGTTTAATTAAATAATACCTTATTTTATTAAATAAGTTTACCTCGATATCTTTATAAGAGGTGTCTTATATCGGATATCTAGATATACATAATAATTCCAATTGTTGGAGAAGACGCTCTTTTTACATAGAGATAGAAAAACTAGGGTTTATGACCAACCACCCATCTTCTTGAATTCTTTTTTCTTCATTGGTGGATCACCTCTGAGAGGCCAAACACTTGGGTGGCTAACGTTGATCGAAGGAAAGAACCAAACCCTATTGGATTCAAGTTGAGCGAAAAGGATTAGAGGTGAACTTGTACCGAGGAAGCTCGGATCTTCAAGGGTATGTTTGTTCTTCATATTTTTTCGTTAAATTAATAATTGCGCATAAAGGGTGATCCGGGTTTATGGTTTGTAAAATTTTAAACTCTAATTTTACACGTTTAGCACTTTTATCCAATTTGATTGCGTTTCAGAATATTACAAACCTAACAATGATCTCTGGCGGAGATCGTGGAATAGAATCAGGAGGAGAGGCAGTAAATCCTTCGCCATTTAGTGTGTCCTACCTAAGCTTATTTGTTAGTTGGTTAAGATATAGGATATTATGTGATATATTGATTTCCTTAATTAACCCTTGTTTTATGACAAAGATGTTTAGAATGTCGATTGAGAATATTAACAATGGAGTAAATGAGACCGTGGAGATGCTGCACTTACCAGCGAGGAGAACGTCAACAGTCAGCAATGTACCTCCTGTGAACAACAACTGCCAACGAGATGATGAGCGAGAGGATGTTTAGAAGCTTTTCACAGTTCATGCAAAATCGACGAGGAGACTCGTGTTCAAAATCTGAGGAGGAAATGATAGCATTCACGGGTGGTCACAACAGCGATTCAAAGAGTTGGGACCACGAATTAAGGGAAAGCCGGATCCGATTAAGGCGGAGACGTGGGTCAAACAAATTACCAAGATATTCGATGTCTTGGGATGCACGGAGGAACAGAAGTTCCATTCGCTACTTTTATGTTCCGTAACGAGGCAGATTACTGGTGGGAATCTGTGAAGCGTACCCATCCAAATTTACCTTCAACATGTCATGGAGAGCGTTTGAAATGCAGTTCAATGACAAGTACTTCCAAAACGATTGGATGAAGAAACGACAAATATAAGTTTTTATAAATAACAACGTAGTTATTACCGATAATCTTGTTGGAATACCCTATGGTTTAAAACACACTAATACGCGTTGTTGAACAAAGAAGATACGCAGTATTGCACCAATTATTGATTCTTACGTGAAGAAGGCACTACTCAATAATTATTACACAATTACTTGCTCGGTATTTTATTTTATTAATTCATTCTTTGCATTGATATTTTATATTATTGTTGTTTGAATAAATTGTCATTACAATATATTTTCCATTATCAGAGCAATAATTCATATTATCTGAATAATATTATTGGATAACATTATTGGCAATGTCTAGAAAGTTCATCCTAAGGAGAGGTTTGGTCACCTAATTCTTGGCGCCAAAGTAAGAGGAGAGATCCTTATCGAAAAGCCCTCTTTCTTGGGAACCGCTGGTTTGTCAATCTGTGATTCTCAGTAATATTATTTGTGAATAATTAATTATTGATTTATATGATGAGAAAATATTAATTTTATGTGGATATAGATGGAGAAAATTTTTAATGTGACAATTGTTAAAAATTAATATTTTATCTTTTCTCGATAAAATAATTCATTTAAATATATTATTTTAATAATATATTAACTTGGTGATATTTTATAATGAATGTGGGATATATAAGTATATGAGGAGGAAGAGTATTTTGTGGCATTAAATGTTTAACACATATTTTGTGTGTGCCTTTAAAATTAGGTATATGTCACCCATCTTGGGTGCGCTTACATGGTATGCATAAATTTGAATACAACTTACTAATATAACTGCATGGTATGCAATCGACATAAAACGTGAGTTTGAATACAAATATTATCTACTAGATATTATACTGAACTGAAAGGAGTCCTCATTACAACTATTATCACACTATTTCACGAGAATAGTGAGGACTACTAATGCTATCCTCTCGGACCATTACTCCGTTCCCACATTTCGTCGGTATATGTTCTCATTTCACAGAAGAAACGAGTGAAAGAAAGGGTGAAACTCAATCTAGCCTGATGAAATATTATGACTAAGATAATGCGAGAATAAATTATCATTAGCCTTAATTGATGTTAAACCCGATAAAATACAATAAATAAACAAGTTTAACTAGAGGAATAAAGCAATCCATTAAAGTAGTCAGTAGAGAATAAAGTCTACTATCTTTTGGGTTTTAAAAGGTTTTCATCAATTTTTATCGTTTGAGACTCAACTTAAAAAATAAACCACCACATCTAATCATCCACCGCCACTCACGGTCAAGGATTTTCATCAAGTTATCAATGGTGGCCTCTTACCGAATCACCCACGGTCATAATCATACCAAAAACTATCCATCAACTTGCATTCACAGAACTAAGGACTTTTGTCACATCATTTATATCAAGTCGTGATTATACAAGAATGATCCCACGGTCATAATCATACTAAAGTTCATCTATCTTGCGTAAGCCAAAAGATAACATAATATAACATGAGGATGATAATGATGACATAGTAATTCAATAAAACAAGTTCAAGAATTATTTAATCCATGAATTATTAACGTCCAAATTATCAACATGATCTTTGTTTAAATGCAAAGTAAAATTCAAGAATGATCGAAGAATATTTCCATGAAAGATCTTTGGATGAAACGCGAAATATCGAGGATATTCTACTAATTTCATGGAGTATAGAAGTCAAAGTTTTAACCAATGGGTATAATAAAGAATGGAATAACAAAAGAAATCACCATGCATGCGGTACTTGGCATGCAGTTATTCAGCGGAATAATAATAACGGAACGAGTCGGTGAAATTCACAAGAAGCGGGATGTTCCAACAGAATAATAAAGATGGAACCCGGTCCGGGTGTAAAACACACGAGATAGGATATTCCAACGGAGAATGATAAAAGGCGGGAACCGGTCCGGTGTAAAACACATGAGACGGGATGTTCCAATGGAATAATAAAGACGGAACCAATGTCCGATTGTAAAACACAGAGCGGATGTTCCAAGCCAGAATAGTGAGAAGAATGTCACCAAAGTATAGGGTAAATGGCATTATCTGAGTTATTCAAACGAGAATAATAGCGATGGAATAACATAAGGATTTCACCAAGTATAGGGTATCTTGGCGTATCTCAGGTTATGTATGGGGTATACCACTTTACAGTTATTCAGCAGAATAATAGTGAATGGAATAACGAAGTTCTCTTCAAGAAGAAAGAATAACACCCTTACCGTAAAAAGAACTGAATATATAAGTAGTGAAGTAGCAGAATATACTTCTTCTTACTATAACTTTCTCTCTATAATTCTCTCTATAATTTCTCTCTCTAGAGTTTCAATGAATTCGTAAGAAAATAATGAAGGAATGAGCTTCATTTATAGAAAAATGGAATGCGTAATAATCTAATCCATGAGCAGGTCAGATTGATTTACTTTAATCGGCGGTCCATATTTAAAGAAAAATCTTTTAAATAAAATATAATATATTCTATTTATATAAAAAACATTTTACTATGCAAACACTTATGCAATCTTATACGAAACACTATCAAAAAATACTATGCGACAACTATCGTAATAAAATATAATATATTACATTTATAGAATAACTTTAATAAAGTATTCTATTTTATATAAAAGATGTTTACATTTTATTACGTTAATAATACGAATAAAACAAAAGCGTCATTATCATTATAATAATTCATATTATTAATTGACAATAATGGAATCAAGTAGGTGACTTCTCACATAGGCATCGATAATCGATCTTTGTATTCTTATCTCTGACTGCGTGTGTATTCTTTTCTTTTACTACTTAAGGATGATTCAACGGTTATCAACGGTAAAACTTCCGTAGTTATTTTAATAAAATATTTTTTATCGTTTCTCAATCAAATGATAATTACATTGTTAAGGGTCCACCAATGATTGAGTAGTTGTCTTGAATATTCCTAACTAAACGAATATTCCCAGGCAATCGAATATAATATAACCAACTGTGCTTTTTGCAAAATTTTGTAAATCTACCCACATATAATATTATCTCAATTCACCATAATATTAAAAAAATTATTTCAACCAAATTTAAATCTTTATTAATAAAATCTGGGGTCTCATTTTGTGTGTTGGTGGACCTGATTATTAATAGAAATTTGATTATAGCATGTAAATCGCATGCGTTTGTGGATTTCGGTTAATTTACATTTGGAATTTGGAAAAACTTTCTTACTGCTGAAGTTGTAGAGAATGGAATTTCTATGAAGAATTCGAGTGTTTCAAATTTTTACGATAAAAGAGCTATTTATTATGAATTATTTAAGTTCAAGCTCAAAATAATTGATTTTTGAAAGTTTTAATTATTTTTATTTATAAAAGCGTGTTTTTCATTTTGTTTCCCTCATTTAACATGTGATAGAAATTGAGTTCGGATGGTAAAAGCATGCGTATGAAGTTTTGGAAAAAATATAATAATATTTAATAAATTTTCTGCTTTGGTGTTCTAAGCATTTTCATATAAATAGGGTGTTTAGGTTAGAATTGAAAATCACACGAGCTGAAGTTTTCTCTCTCTATATTATCGAAGCGTATTCTTGTGAGTATTTTTGAATATACTTTGGTATTGCTATCACGGTGCAAGTTCAAGTCATAACTTTATATCAGGTGTTTTAACTGTTAAATCTTTGTCTTTTCGGGTAAGGGATGTTATTTTATTCGAAAATGATATTATTTCTTGATATCATTATGCCAAAATATTGGTTGGAACTTTTATCAAATTTGGAACTTTTTCATGTATGGGTTACTATTCATGATTCTTATTCACGATTCTTATTCAGTCTTACTATTCACGTGCGTGGTGATATTTTTGTGAAATTTCTATCTTTGGTGTGTGATTCTTATTCACGTATCTGGCCTTTATTCAATGCATCTGACACTATTCACGAATACGAATGCTGATTATTCAAGAAAAATGAAATTTCTTCTTTTATCAAAATATCTATTATGGATACTAGCTTTGATTGTATCCATGTTTTGATCATTCTTGAATTTTACTCCACTCTCGATTACTTATGAAGTATTTTTGAACTTGGATTGTTTAAAATACTGAATCCTTAATATTTGTTCTTTTGTTTCCTTTGGATTCGTTTCCTTTAAAATATTTTCATCATCTCGATCCTAAATGATGATATTACCGAATATCTCTTTGGCTTTAGAAATAAAAGATGAATGATTTCTTGATGAATATCTTTGGCGTAAAGTATGCAAAGATGAGCAGTGTTGAGATGAACATGGCCAGATCGATTAATATCTTTGGCGTAGTGCGAGATGAAGCAGTGTTTAGATGAACATGACGGTGATGAATATCTTTGGCTGTGGTGCAAAGATGAATATTTGATTCTAGATATATATTGATTGATGTTGTGGAGGATAAAATATCGACGATGGACTTTTAAATTCATATATAGAAGATAGTAGTTTGCATTCTACTACTAACTCTTCTAATGAATTATTATTTCATTCTTGAAGATTGATTTAAAACTGGTTGTCTATCAGATTCTATTAGATTTTTCCTGTTGGAGACTAACGATAATTTGTTGTATATTATCGTGAGTCATAATATTCTTCTAAATTTAATTGAAATTCACCCTTTTCGCTTTTTGTTCCATTTTTCTTCTCGGGAAGCGAGAATATAGCGAGTACTAGTCGAGGTATGGAATGAAGGTTACAGTAATTTGTTTAGTAGTCCACCATTTTTATAAAATAATGTATAAATAATTGTGATGAAGATTTATTTGAGTATAGATATTATCTGCAGAAGATAATATTTGTATTCAAACTCACGATTTTACAATTGTAATAATAAAGTTGTAGTTGTTTTACATACCATGTGGTGACTCAAAATGGGTGATGTATACTATTTTGGGGGCGTCATGATTAATATCGGAGTGCTTAGAGATACGATCTGGAGAGATCGAGAATAGAACTGGAGGAGGGAGCGAGTAAATCCTCTCGCTAGTAGTATGTCCTACTAAGCTTATTTGTTAGTTGGTGCGATATAGGGATATTATGTGATATATTGATTTCCTTAATTAACCTGTTGTTTATAAACGATGTTGAAGAATGTCGTTGAGAATATTATGATTAGATAAATGAGGCAGAGTGGAGATGCTGTCTTTACTAAAGCGAGAGAAACGTGCAACAGATATGTACACTCATGTCAACACCAACCTGAAAGCAGATGATGAACGAGAGGATGTTTTGTAAGCTTTAGATTCGTGCAAATCGCATTGAGAGAGACTTCGTGGTTCAAATCAAGGAGAGAAATGATAGTGATTACGGTGGTCGCATCAAGCGTTCGAAAGAGTTGGGACCACCGCATTGGGAAAATCGGGATCCGACAAAAAGGCGTAAACGTGGGTCAAAACAAATTACCAAGATATTGATGTCTTGGATGCGGAAACGAGAAAGTTCCATTCGCTACTTTATGTTCCAGTAGATGTGAGCAGACATGGTGGGAATACATAAAGCGTGCCCATCCATTTGCACTTCGGCATTATGGAGACGCGTTTAAAAGCGATTCGAATGACAAGTACTTCCACAAAGTATTAAATACGTATGAAGGAAGTGGAGTTTATTAGTGGGAAGCGAGAATAACGGCGGTTGTCCAGATGCAATGAGTTAAGTGGAGTTATCGGTTGCACCTCATTTGGTGGAGAATGAGAACATATGGTAGCGGATGTTTACGAGAGGTTTGAAACACGGCATCGTCGATGATCTCATTTCATAAATTTTTATCTATTAAGATGTTGTCTATTAAGGAAACCGGGTTGTTTAGGCGAGATACTTGAGTCGTTCATTAGGCGGACCATAAACTAGGGATCATCTACTGAAGATAGCGATCATGAAATAACGATAACCAACGGAGAAAGAAGAATACGGACAGCAAAGAACTACTTTCGTGGTATGTCATAGCAATGAAAATAGAAGAAGCGAGTAGGGAGGTGATTTTAAAAAAGAGATTCCAACAACGACCGTATGAGAAGCGTCGGTAAGAAGATGTATGTGGTTCCAAGGAGGAAAAAGACCACCGGTCAGTATGTTAAAAAATCTGCGAAAGAGGGATGTATAAACTTAAACGCCTGAGCAGTTTAAGGTATGCTATAAGTATGAAAAGAATGACATATAAACTCGAGATATGCGGTATCGAAACCCAGTCCAGTGAGAATGGTGACTCAAAAGGATGTCTAGAAAGTCGAAGTCGGCAACGTTCTCTGAAGAAGGCGTTTGTCGTGGCCAAAGTCGAAATGTGAGGAACCTAGAACAAAGTTATATGAAGTTAGTTAATTATAAATTCTTGCGTAGTTTATACCTTCTACTGAATAACGGTTTACTGCCCATTCTTTTATCTCTATTCTTGCCTTTGGCAACGTTTGAACTGGACTACGGAGGTGGACTTTGACTATTTATGGAGACTCAGTTAGGAGAAACTTTCGATTACATCCGTTGTTTAGAAATCTTACTTGATTCCGGAGTTGGCCTTATCACATTTACACATAACCTTATTTCTATAGAGATATTTGTTTTTATGTGATTTTAAGGTTAAGCTACTCATAAATACTGAAATTGATTACTTTAAGTGAGTTGTTGGATTTTCATATTCCTAAGCAACTTTTGTTATTCGAATTCAAAGTCAATCAAACCATTGTAATCGAAACATTTTCATATCAAGCCATGAAAGTCATTCGTTTATTACGGCGTATGTCGAGTTTTCTTAGTCCATGTTATGGATTTGAATAAAGACCCGTCGATTTGAATAATATTCTGTTGTTATTGATTTTTTTCTGGCGTATTTCCGAAGAATTACTTGGCATACTCCCCGAAGCACGATATTAAATTTTGTATCGACTTTGAACGGTCTGACAAACTCATTTCTAAAAATCTCATGCTCGAATGGCTCTATTGAACTTGAGGAGTAAAAAATTTAACTATAAATTTGGTACACGAGCCTTTATCGGTGACTTCCTTTGTGGAATGCAATCAAGCTAGACTTCATAAAGGGACACCATATCGATAATGCGATAATTAAACTGACAGTGTCATTGTAACGTCTTATCCAAGGTTGGGATATAAGTCAGCGATTGAGAACAACCTAAGTCGAATCGAAATATGTAGCTTCTGAAGCTTAGTTGGTTATTATCGAGATTCGTTGAAGGATATTCTCGATCGCTATTCCATTACTTATGTCCGACTCGTAGAGATACAAAATTCGAATGGAAGCGAGGAATGTGGGAAGAAACACAAGAACTCGAGGAGACTCATTTTAGTACATGTTCACCATAAATCATCCCAGTAAAAGCGAACGTGGTATGTAGCGTGTTGAGTAGAAGATATTATCTGATAATGCGAGTGCGATATTGTCAAAGACTCATTTCAGTATAATTTACAAATAATAGAGATGGAGATGAAAACTTCTAGGTACCCACGTGATGATATCTGAGTATAATCGACTTTAATCAATAAATTTAAAGCTTATCGAGCTGAATGGGGTGATGAATTTGAAGAAGGAGTGAAAGAAGTTGTTATTTCAAAAGCGAGAATCGGTGAGGTGAGGAAAGCTCAAAACCTTGATTTATTAATCCATTTGAAATTCTCATTCGAATAGAGCTATGGCCTATAGAACGTTTCTGCTTGGTGATGACAAATGTTCATAGCGTTTTCCGTATCGATGTTACGTAAATATAATGGGAATGACCGTAACCACGTCGTTGAGTTAGAGCCGAGACGAGATAGCGAAGACTTAACGTCTGAGAGGTACTGTCAAGATCTTGGATAGGAAAGAACATGTCCTGTATGTCTGGGGTTATACCACAAGTTAAGG